>CM049831.1:28359529-28442029 GCA_027422435.1 Schizopygopsis pylzovi
ATTTCACAGCAGAGTCTATAAAGGAGCTTACGTAGAGCCAAGACACCTGTGTATCTCAGTACGCATGCAAAAAAAAAAATACACGGGAGGCAAAAACAGCAACCTCAACGGTAATGAAAAATCACACTCCAAATGTAAGCAGATTCTGCCAGACACAGAGTGATAAAAGGACATTTAAGCACTACATGTTAGCACAAGCGTTCTAATTCCTAGCCGGTGACAATCACGGTTCTAGATGAGAGTCTGTTCGCCAGCTGTATGGAGCGATTATTTCATATGTATGCGGAGGCCTCAAGCTGCGTGCTGATGAGACGACGACTCGCGTCTGATGACTGATGCAAATGGAATAATCCCTCGCTAGGCACAAATAAAACAGATGAGGATGACATTTACCATTTGCTCAGCTGTACAATTCACTCCCACAGATCATTGCGTCTGTTAAAGAAAAAGAGTGTGCGAGAAAAGCCATTGAAGGTGAGCGATCTGAAAATGAACATTTTTATTGCTTTGTTGTGAGAGAGATCTTTTCTAAACTTTGGTTACTGCAGAAGGGTTACCACATTTCTAGAGAGTGTAAAACGAAGTTAGTCACATTAAGGTTGATGTGCATATTGGAGTCATGACCTAGCAGTTCAAATATTGAGAATCGGTGCTCGTTTTGGGGAAATGTGTTTGAATACAGACTTTGCTGTGCGCAAATACCATTCTGCCCTCTTCTATTCATCATTTCCAGTCCTTTATACTTTTTTCAATAAAATGTCAACCACTTCCAATTCAAATGGAGACATCTAGAGAAAACCTGGATGAGGGAGTAACTGACATTACGTTTCAAGAGAGTGTACATAATATATTACAGTTGCTATACACATTGGACCCATGGCCTAGCAGTTAAAACACATTGAGCATTGGTGCACATTTGGGAAAATAGGTTTGAATACAGATTTTGAAATGTGCCGATCCCATTCAAACCCTCTTCTCGCTTTCATTTCCTGGCCTCTATACTGTTTACGGTCAACAAATATCAAACCTCAGTTCGAATGGAGCAATCTACTGAGAAATATGCATGCAGGAGTAATCGACAGCAGCGTCACTGGACGTCCACATCAATACATCCAGCCTTGACACTCATTCCTCACAGTCAGCATAAGAACACGCATCAGATCTATAGTAAACCCAGCAGGCTTGCTAATCAACTCAGGTTAAAGCCCACCTGATGTCTGCTCCACTCACACACATATTGAGGAGTTGAGGGTTCACATCCTGAGAGGCTCACTACGGAAGAGAAACCTGCTCAGATATCAATAAAACTAACTTTTATAAATGTCATCTCCAACTAGACTTTATCAGATGCTTTATCGGTGGTGGGGCTGGCTGTGGTGAAAGCATGTGGTTATTCTTGCTTTTGGGAATCAACTGATCTGCAATTGCCAGCACTTTAGTAGGAAATCCTCATTGTACACTGACTAAGGCCATTGAAACCCAGAGGATCAGAGAGAGGCGTTCTAATGGACTTCTGATAGCATCACAGAGAAGTGGAAGAGCAGCCGCCGTCCCTGCACACTTAATGAATAGTATTAGGACAAAACTGCAGCTTAACAACTTCAATAGGGAACAGCCAGTCAAATCTGATCGCCACCATTTCAATCTATAAAAGACCTACAATAGCCAAAGCCTTGTGGTCACGGTCTGGCAGCTCAATCTCTCTTCTTTTTCTCAAGCTCAGGCTTTTCAAATAGTTATGAAGCTGCAGAAGAGTTGAAGAAGAAAAATATTATTCATCTAGATATGGGTAGTTGACGTATCAATGTGTCCTATGGTGTGACGGTAAAATGTAAATGTCTAACATTGAAGATAAACCTCTCTCATGCTGTTTGTAACTCTAAGAATGAAGATACATTTTTTCTCATGTTATTTGTATGTTAAGTTTTTTTCTACATGTCACACTAGGACACAGTCCAATTTTTATTTGTCAACTACCCATTTATATATCACTGTGCAAAATTCTTAGGCTATTGGTATATGTTTTGAGCCAAAAAAGTGTTTATTTCTATCTTTTGCTGTAGTGTGTCAGTAGGAAATGTTAGTATGCTCAATGAGTCTGAAAACAGCCAGTGCTCAACACAGAACTAAATAAAATCAACATCTGGTGAGACCACCCTTTGCGTTTAGTTTTTTTTTCTTTACGTAATATATTTATTTATTTAATTGTGGGTGTCACTTCATCATGCACATGGCATTTTGGCATGTAACAACCAATTTTCCAGACCCAATCAATTCCTATTGGATAAAATTATTTTCTCACACTTTCTCTTATTGGATATCCTATTTCACTCAGAAAAACAATGCAGGATGAGTTTGCAAACAACATAGTATGTGCTATGTTAATGCATGAAGGGCTTGGAAGAACACTTGAGACCAGAAGAATGTGTTTCAAGTCTGTCCAGTTGTGGTGGACTCAAGTGGGTGTTTGCAAAAGGTTTGAACATCTCTAAAAACACCACAGGCATTTTTGTAGCTCATTTTCACCAAGCAGCAAACCAAAGGGCTGGTTCTCACCAAAGATCAAAACTGTGACAAAAACCATTGAATAGTCTCGTATTCTAAGACTTGGCGGTTCTCAAAGCTTAAATGGCCCATCAGCAAGGAAAAGAAAAGAGGTGCATTTGTTTTTAAAGAGTTTGATTTCTACAATTATTTATGTTGCTCTAAAACGGTATTTACTTACTTTCTTCCGCAGAACATATTTCAGTTTGTCCAGACTGTACCACAGAAGCGTTCAACGGACAAACAATTTGAAGTCACAACACAACAGAAAACAGAAAGTGTGTTTTTAAACGTGTGTACTGGACAGAGAAAGAGAAAGACAGATAAAAGCACGTAGTTCAGTCAGCCATAGCTCGCCGAGCTCTCTCAGATCACACATGCACACATTCAGGAAGATCTAGATGAGTTATCTTACCCTGCGAGAGGATGAAAACCTGAGAATCAAAGAACTCCAGAGTGGGAGCCAGAAAGAGATAGTGCGAGTCTCATTAAAGTACCATCGATGAAAGCGTCTGAAATGCAAGTATAGTGCAGCAGAAAAGGTGGATGAGGATAAAAGGAAATCCCATATGATCAGGTGGCGTAACTTATGGAAGACAGTCGGTGCTGATGACGTTTTTTCTTTTCCTCTGATACCGCTGAGTGCTGGAAAACATCACACATAACTGATTTACATGCAAGAAAAAGTGATCTGACTAGTGTTAGACAACTACTATATTGTAATGGAAGCGAGATATTAACGCTATCAGCATTACTGTGCTAAAAGTACTTCAGCTGGAATAGTTACAGGAAGAGAACGCTGTCCATCCACAACACCCACGCAAAGTATTTTCATAAAGACTTCACACTCCTGAAGAGCTGTCGTAACTACTTGACTCCTGGACTTGAATGAGGATTTAACGTCGACATGAAACCGAACATGTAGGGTCCTACGAGTTCTGCAATGCGGAAAACGAGGACGGAGAAAAATGAACGTGGAATGTCGCAAGAATGTAGCAAAAGTGAATGAATCAATCAAAAGCAGTGCTTAAATCACTTAAATCATGACACGGACTAGTGTCTGTGAATACGAAACCACAGAAACACTATTTAAATATAAAGTCTGGATGTTCTGCATGGAGCAGTTTCATCTACTTCACACATACAGAAGAACGTGTGATGCTCCTGGTGTTTCTGTCTCACTATATGAGGACCTAAACACTTCATTAGAGAAAAACTATCCTCACATACACACAATCTCCACAACAACATCTTCACTACAACCTGTTCAAATAAAAGTTTCATTTGAAATATATTACTATTCTCAAAGTAACAATACTAATACAGGTAAACAGGGATTGAAATTAACTTTTTCACTCACCAGCCAATTTGGCTGCTACATTTTTAAGTTACCGGCCATTCATAACTTCTACTAGCCAAAAACAAACAGAAATAAACCAACAGCTTGAGGCAGTCTACACTGGACGTGACAAAGCGACCGTTGCAAATCATTTTGTGGCAGTAATAAGGGTGTGCGATATTGACAAAAAATATATATATATCTCAAGTTTAATTTTTATAAACAAGTAGATAGAATATAGAAAAAATAAAGCTAGTGTTAGTTTTTCAAGAAAAGCTATCAGTTAGAGAATAAATATGCAATTGATAGAGGGTCAAGTGTGCGTGTGTGTGTGTGTGTGTGTGGGCATGTTTATGTGGTTTATGAGGACACAAATTTGTATAATGACATGGGTATGACATAGGTATTACAAGGAGAAGGTGATTTATGAGGACATTTTCAGTGTCCCCATAATTTAAAACGCTTATAAATCATACAGAGTGAGTTTTTTTGGGGGAAAGTAGAAATGCACCGTCTCCTGTGAGGGCTAAGTTTAGGTGTAGGGTAGGTGTAGGGCAATAGCACATACAGCTTGTACAGTATAAAAACCATTACGCCTATGGAAAGTCCCCGTAAACCATAAAAACCAACATGTGTGTGTGTGTGTGTGTGTGTGTCTGTGTGTGTGTGTATAAGTGTGTGTTTAAATAAAAAAAGATAGATAAAGTAGAATTAGAATAGAGAGTGTTAGAGGGTCAAATAAAGATGTGTTTTTAGCGGTTTCTTGAAGATGGAGAAGGATTCAGCTGCTGGGATTGAGTTCGAGGTCATTCCACCAGATGGGAACAGTTAATGTTAAAGTCTGTGAAAGTGATTTTGTGCCTCTTTGGGGTGAACAATAATGCGTTGTTCACTTGCAGAACGCAAGCTTCTAGAGGACATAGAAGTCTGAAGTACTGAATTTAGGTAAAGGTGGTTTTGAAGCAAACATTAATGCCTTGAATTTTATGCCAGTGCAAATTGATGAACAGAGGTGTGACGTGCGTTCTTTTCGGCTCATTAAAGATTTATCTTGCAGCTACTACTACTGGAAAGACATCCCGAATCGGACATATAGGTAATGTGTAAACATCCAAACACAGATGAAATGAGATGGAAAGGGCAGCGGTGATTAATGTCCCAGACAGATAACTTTACAGAGCTTGTTATGTAGATTGAATCATTGACTTCTTTCATGTGGCACGCTGAACAGAGACAGCTGACAGCCGAGTCCACGTCACCACAGGGTGGGATTCCTTCAGACACACAGCCTTTCATCACGTCCCAATCACATAAACAAGCCAAATACACATGCAGAAAAGAAATGACAGAAGCGTTTGAGATCAATACAGACGCTCCCTGCGGGGAGAACGGCTTGAGAGGCAGGGTGTGAGCTTCAGGAACGAGACAGATTGATTGAACTGCCGTCAGCGAGCGGCGCAGCACGGCAGCCCTGAACGTTTAGATCGTTCATCAGCGCACTGCTCGAGCCAGAACTGTCACGAGGTCCTGGAGGAGTCACAGACATGTTCTCCTCTGCTAAATACCCAATTATGACCAACATGGCCAAAATATCATAATCAGCAGTAATACTGTATGCTTATGTTTCGATGTAGTCATTTAGAAAACTGATGTTAATGTTCTGTTTGAACAGCTATACTGTAAAGCAGGGGGCGGCAAGTAAGTTTGACATCGGGCCAAAAAAAAATGTGCCACTAGATGGTGGGCCAGAACATAGTCAAAGCATAATAAGTGACTTATTTGAACACTGGTGTGCAAACTTTTTTTTCCTACCACAATCACATGACAAGCTAATAACATGGTTGTCAGCATTATAATAGCTGTGTTTTGCGGTGCAAATTTTGTTTATGATGAAAATAACTATGTTTTTTGTCAGTTATTTTACCTAAGGATTAATATATTTCTTACAGATTTCTGCTCATTCGAAATTGGATAGCCTACAGATGAATTAGCATTGTAAGATTACATTTGTTTGAATGCATTATTGAGAGAGCGATTGCGTGTGAACAAGTGTTGTAGTACTTGTTTAAATCATGCTTTCAGCTGAAAATATTCAGTATCTGGACTAGAAGCAACGAACAAATTCCTTGAGAACTAGAACTTAACGCTCATGTCCATTACCGTCATCATATAGTCTTCACATTCTTTCTGATTTGAGTGATCGTTCTCTATCAAGCTAGCTAAATATTAACATGTGAATTCTTGGTAAATATGTAGTTATATTACAGGTCGTTGGCATGAATTGAACTTGTGATGGTGGTGGAGTGCTCTTGGAGCGAGTGAAAACCACGACGCTTTGACTTTTAAAAAATCCGCTCCTCGCTTCAATCAAAATCACATCATACCGCTCCACTCCACGCTCCGCTCACATCAGATCTGAGATTCCTGTCAGAATGATTTAGTTCTAAACAAGCCCCTCCCATGATAGCTGATTAACAAGACCGTCTCACCTTAGACCCGCCCCCCTGATTGAACTGTCATCAGTCTATCATTGTGTCGACTCCGGTGCAGCGGAAGACAAGATGTCTCTGATTAAGCGTTTGATGTGTTTTGTTGTTGGATGTAATACTGAATATAGCAGTCATCATTTACTTCTGACATTTTAGCTGCTGAAGAAACAGAGGATTAACGTTACCCGATCTACCTAAATACGTCTATGTTCACGTGAATCATTCGTAATCCAGCTTCATCTACAGAAGAAGCGGGTATAAGGGTTTTTATGAATCTTTGCATAACGCCTTTCCTAATATATGCTAGTCAGCGAGTTTCGCGACTGAAGTTTACAGTCTGCTCATCACTTCACGGAAGAGAGGGGCGGGGTCAGCAGAGCTCATTAGCATTTAAAGCAACATGGACTAGAATGGCTTGCTAAAAACAGAGCTGATTTTGACAGATTAAAAAGTTGTTTTTACACTACCATTGAGAAATTTTAACCAAAGTATGATGTAGACTTTTCATTAAGACCCTAAAGAATCATAACAACCTGTGGAAAATGGGCACCCCTTTAAGTAAACATGTCTTGGATTTAAGCATGTATAATTACTTTTGCTAACACAAGACAAAAATGCTGATAAGGAAAGTGATTTTTGGGAAGACCTTGACATCATTAACAGGTGAAGCCCTTTTACAGAACAGAAATAATGGGAGACAACGGGGGTCATCAGTGGTGCTGTGAACACCTCTCTCATAAACCTGCAATACCAGCATCCACACACACACAGACACACACACACACACACACACACGCACACGCCCCATCCACCCTCAAACACCCCCGCACAGGCTCTCAGACAGCCCAGCCTCTCCACGCCAACTCATTTATCAGTAAAACAGCAGACAGAGAGAGATCTGTCCCCATCCACAACGAACACACACACACACACACACACACACACACACACACACACACACTGAAGTAATGAGCCAGACGGGGCTGCCAACCTTTGCCGAGCGCTACTCCCACACACGCTGCTTACTGTAGTGCTGCTTCCCTTGTCTTTTGTCTCAATCGTGTTGGGGTGAGAGTCAGCAGCTCATCTGCACCTCCCCTCCTCAACGCCAATCAATAGAGTTTCACGCTGCACTTCTCAAGCACCACTTACTGCGGGCTAATGGTGCCGAAGGGTTACAGCAAATCAGCGTGACTCACTGTATATATCATGCCACTTGCTACATCCTGAAACATAAAAATAAAAACATCTGCTGGCTGATATAACCCCTGATTTATGTCTCCACAGCTGCTGGCCTGAAGAAAATACTGCAAGGTGAAAAAAATATATATGAATTTTTGTCATTTTCCTAAAAACATCTCTCAGGCCAACATGCAAATCTTTTACAGTAAAAAAAAAAGTTCAGTTTATCAGCGCCGCGGCCAAGCAGTTAGTGCACATGATCTGATGTAGGCATGGGCGATATAAGCAAACAGTTGTGTCACAATTGATGCATATACAATGATTCAACAACTACTGAAAAAATCTATAAACCTGCCACAGATTTAAAGAACATTTTTAATTGTGATGTACATTGCAATTTACTGGTTTAATATTACGCAAGAGAAGATTTAACAATCTTCAGCAATAAAAAAACAATGAAGCACAATTGTTAGATTATCTAAAGTCATTTTTGCTTATTAGTATGATTGAACTGGATCATCAAAGGTCAGCAGCAAACACATCAGTTAAGATTTCATGCACTAACAACAAAACAAAAATATAAATGTTGCTTTGGCAGCTAACTTAAACAAAAATGTTACTGAATCTATAAAGTTATATAAAATATGAAAAAAACGAATAAAATGACAACTTAAAGAAAAACTAAGAAGGTAGCAGGAATACACACACACACACACACACACACACACACACACACACACACACACACACACACTATTCTTTACAATACAATATAAATAATGCTAAAATGACAGTTACAGATCCATTCATAGTTCTTCTACTCACAATTACCTGCCCATGGTAATTTATTGAAGTGATTGAAGCTGCAAATAGACCACACACGCACACACACACGTTTGTTTTTGTGAATTATGGGGGCATTACATAGGTGTAATGGTTTTTTATACTGTATAAACCGTATTTTCTATCATCCTACACCAACCCTACACCTAACCCTTCCCCTGAGAGGGAGAGGGAGAGGGAGAGGGAGAGGGAGAGGGAGAGGGAGAGGGAGAGAGAGAGAGAGTGAGAGAGAGAGAGAGAGGAGAGAGAGAGGAGGAGAGGAGAGAGAAGGAGAGGAGAGAGAGAGAGTAGAGAAGTGAGAGTGAGAGAATGAGGGAGAGGAGAGAGGTGAGAGTAGAGAGAGAGAGAGTAGAGAGGGAGAGGGAGAGGGAGAGAGTGAGAGTGAGAGAGAGAGAGAGGAGAGAGGAGAGGAGAGAGGAGAGAGAGAGGAGAGGAGAGGGAGAGAGTGAGTAGATGAGAGAGAGAGAGAGAGAGAGTAGAATGAGAGAGAGAGGAGAGAGAGAGAGAGAGAGAGAGAGAGTGAGAGTGAGATGAGAGAAGAGAGAGAGAGAGAGAGATGAGAGAGAGTGAGAGGGAGAGAGAGGAGAGAGGAGAGAGAGGAGAGAGAGAGAGAGAGAGAGAGAGGGAGAGAGGAGAGAGGAGAGAGAGAGAGGAGAGGAGAGAGAGAGAGAGAGAGGAGAGGAGAGAGAGAGAGAGCGAGAGAGAGAGAGAGAGAGAGAGAGAGGGAGAGAGTGAGAGTGAGAGAGAGAGAGAGAGAGAGAGAGAGAGAGGAGAGGGAGAGAGAGGGAGAGAGAGAGAGAGAGAGAGAGAGAGAGAGAGAGTGAGAATGAGAGAAAGAGAGAGAGAGAGAGAGAGAGAGAGAGTGAGAGTGAGAGAGAGAGAGAGAGAGAGAGCGAGAGAGAGTGAGAGAGAGAGAGAGAGAGAGAGAGACAGAGAGAGAGAGTGAGTGAGAGAGAGAGAGAGAGAGAGAGTGAGAGAGAGAGAGAGAGAGAGAGAGAGAGAGAGAGAGAGACAGAGAGAGAGAGCACTACACAACACCTGACAACAGCGTGACAATAGTATCTCCAGCAACAGAAAAGTTGCTGTATCTGATTGTTCTCAGCCACTTTATAAACCAGCGGCGATTAACAGGCTCGACCTGCACCGCACAGGCTTACTGCTGCATATAATTCCACTGAAATATGAAGGAAATGTCTTCCCATGATTCATTAAGTCACAGAACCACTGTGGCACGTCATTAGCAATACTGAAAAGAGAATCAATTGCTACACGACAATGGCTTATTACCCACTGATATATATATCACAGGTAAGTAGTTCAAACAGTTGTATCGCAGAACAGAGGTAGCGCTGGGTTATTATTTAGACCCTCTTGCGTAATGTATGCAGTCTTTTGCTGTGCAATTCAAGAGAAAAACTACAACCCCAAGGCTTTTAAAATTGCTGTAGTAACTCATCAATTACGAAGTTAAAGCGAACGCCATTCATGAAGCGAAAAAGCTTCAAGGCTAAAACAAAGACAAAGAAATTAAGAAAGCAAACGCGAGAAAGTCAGAGATGGTTTAAAATAAACCTGGGTGTGTATTGTAACACGGAAACAAGTTCTGAAATAATCAGAGAGTTCGTTTTCACCACTGATGATTTGTCTGTCCTTCATTTCTCTATTTCTTGTTTAAGTGGGTCACTTAACAGTTGCATTATATTGTGCTCGCTTACAAACGGGTACTGTTGAGTGTACTGTCAGCACACTTTTCTGTTTTTAAGCTGTAAAAAGGGGTGTTTTAGGTCTGCGCAATATATTGAAATAGAATCCGTGCCACAATATGGCATAGCGTTATTGTCAAATCATGCAGGCTGCAATTTTATTCATAATTAAATCATTTTAATTAAATTGCAGCAAACAAAGTGCTGATCAATCAATGAATCTTCAGAGTAAACATTAATATTCAAAAAGGATATTTTTTTTTTCCATGCAGATGCTCTCCCCAACAAAACCACTCTACTAACTCTACAATAATTCATTCTTTCCAAATACAGCTATTCAAGTAATCAATCCCTGATGTTATTTTTCACATTGCAATATATAACGGCAGAAAACGTGTCAGATATGTGTTCAATGATGAGGTGACAGTATCATTGCAATTGAAACTATTTAGTTCATTAAACATTTGAATTAGCTACATTCCTGGAGATACCAATTAAGTATCTCCAGATTAGAGCGATGAAGAGATCAGGCCGGGCTGTAAACAACCAGCAAACTGTCCGATTCTCACCCACACGTTCTCCACAGCGCATCCGTTATCCAGTAACATCAACAGCAGCGGGGCGGGGGGACGTCTAATGGAGTGCCAGCACTAATGAGATGAATCTATCCATTATAATGCTTTAACGAGAGTAAATCTGCATGGCTGGTAATTAGTCCACGCCCCTGCATTAGCTCCACTCCTCGGAGGAGCGGCTCTGTCTTGTGTTGCCAGAGGACATCTGAGCGGCTGAATGCATTATGCTCCAGATGCTGCGCATTTTCATCATTTAGATGTGTTTCCATCAGGGAGCGGATTGATCAGGCACGGTCACAGCGGATGAGAGCACGGCATAATGACAGGCCAGGAAGGAAAACTGCTGGCGTTGTTCAAAAAGAAACCCCATTAAGCAGCTCCCGGTTGCTAAGCAGACATGTACGGCACAACTATATAGAGCGGCTGCGAAGCACTAGTGCTTTACAGGAGCCCAGGCATTGTAAGGTTCGAGACAACAGTCGTGTGATTCAGCCAGCGTAATCAAAGGCTTAATAAATCAGTAACTGCACACTTCCCACTGATTCTGCCAATATTAGTGTTGTGTGTACTACAAATCTCTTATTTTTGGTCTTTTAGTGCTTTTATTTAAAGGAGATTAGAATGAGTATTAAAACAACAAGATTAGCAAACAGTGCTACTCATTGTCTGCGTGAGCACCTCAGCTTTCTGTTAAGCCACAGCTCTGACACACTACATGGCCTGTTTTTAGACGTGTGCCACTTTTATTTAAAGGAGAGTAATAATAAAAGCAAGATCAGGAAATGTGCGAGCCAAATTAGAACTCAAATTGTCTGCATACGCAACAACGCTACAGTGTGATGTTATATGAATGTTACAGTGCCTGAAGAAATTTCGTATGCTCAAAGTCTAGTGTGACCGGCTTTGAGTGTCCTGTCTTTTGTCATTTTTTATTTAGATGATAGTAGAGAGAGTAAAAGGGCAAGATTAGGGAGTGTTGCATGCCAGATCTGAACTCAAATTATATGCATAAGCACCTCAGATTTCAGTTAAGCTACAGTGTACTTTTTTAGTCTTCTGTCTCTTTCATTAAATGTTGAGTAGAGAAAGTAACAAGAAAAACAAAGAGATGTTTTCGAGCCAGATTAGAAGTCAAACTGTCTGCATGAGCACCTTTCTATAAACCCACAGCTATGACATGCGACCTGTTTTTAGTGTTTCTACTTACAGTAGAGAAGACAAAGTAATAAAAGGAGCAAGATTAGGGAATGTTGCAAGCCAGATTTGAACTCAAACTGTCTGCATTAGCACCTCCGCTTTCTGTTAGGCCATGGCTCCAACATACTACGATGTCCTATTTTTAGTCTTTTGTCATTTTCATTTAAAGGAGAATTATAAGCGGAGCAAAAATTAGGGAATGTTGCGAGCCAGATTTGAACTCAAATTGTCAGCATAAACATCTCAGCACTGATATACTACAGTGTCCTATTTTAGTCTTTTGCTTCTTTCAATTAAAGGCGAGTACAGAAAGTAACAAGAAGAGCAATATTAGAGAATGTTGCAAGCAAGATTTGAACTCAAATTGTTTGCATAAGCACCCCAGCTTCATGTTAAGCCACAGCTCTGACCTAATACAGTGTCCTGTTTTAGTATTTTGTCTCTTTCAATTAAAGAAGAGTAAAGAAAGTAATACGAGTAAGATTAAGGAGTGTTGCGAGCACATTGTCTGCGAGAGCAACAGAGCTCATCACCAAGCCATGACGAAGTCTTATAGTATGTTAGATTCAAACCCACGTCTTCTTAATGAGCAGCACCACACTGACGATATCTTAAAAGCTCTTCTTCAACCTCAGCAGAACAATAACACATTTAGTCTGAACCCCATTACCTCACTGATTTCAGCAGCCGGACTGCGGAGTGTCTAAATATTCAGTGTATGGTGAATACAGCTCATCTAAGCCTCTCAAAAGACGTCCTTGCACTAAAGAAAAAAGTGTTCTGAAATGGGCAGATTAGATTAGTGCTACGAAGCTTTGATCTAAAGCTCGCTGGCTAGCTTTGATCTGCACACGCAGCTCTTCACCACGACCAGAACACAATATGAGCCCATTTCCCTTCCATTTGTATCAATTCTATGAGCATATACGACGATGAGAAGCTCTGCTCACCGTCACTTGCTGCCATTTATCCCTAATCAGAGTCACTTCAAGGCATGAATGGCGGCAGTGTTCCTGAGGGAGATGACCATTAAGGGCCTGGAGATCAGAGCGGCAGACTTCAAATGGAGAGCTTATTTACATAGAACAGCATGTGAGGAAACACACTGATGGCTGAAATGTACAATTATTAAAGGGTTAGTTCACCTAAAAATGAAAATGAGCCTCAAAGCATCCTAGGTGTATATGACTTTCTTCTTTCAGACGAGTTATATTAAAGATCGTCCTGGCCCCTTCAAACATTACAATGGTGCAAGCGTGTGTTTGCTGTCTACAGAAGATGTGAAATAAAGTGCACGCATCTGTAATCAAACGTGCCTCACACGGCTTCAGGAGGTGAATAAAGGCCGTTATGGTGGATGACGTAGGCGTCGTTTCCTTACTTCAGCAAAGGAAAACCAGTCTCCTCTCGGCGTATATACAAATCCTCCGGCATTTTTCTTTACCTATCCTCTTTTGTGCTTCTAATTCGTGACCGGCGTTTAGTTTTTTCTCTCTCTCCGCGGAATGGCTTCCACGTACCACAGTCAGTGGAAGTGATAAAAAAGTGTTTATTACATTTGAAATATGGATATTTATCTTACAAAGAGTGCATGGATTCCCTACAGCAGGCCTTTATTCACCCCCTGAAGCCGTGTGAGGCACGTTTAATTACAGATGCACGCACTTTATTTCACGTCTTCTGAACTGTTAAAAATAAAAACCCAGCTTAAACAGTTGTAACAGGACAATCCAGGACGATCTTTAATATAACTCTGATTGGATTCGTCTGAAAGAAGAAAGTCATATATGTATGATGTTTTGAGGGTGAGTAAAACACAGGCACTTTTCATTTTTAGGTGAATTAACCCTTTTAGCACTTGACACTCGTAGCTTACAGGTTCATGTAGCCATAAATCAATATTTTAAAATGCTAAACTGGAAAAAGACTGCCTAATTAACATTAACAATTAATCTGATCCAATTAAGTCGCCTTGACAACCAGAATCATTTAGTAGCCTTTCCTAGATCCATTTCTTTCAGCTAATCATAATTCAATTAATTAGTATGCCATTAACATTAGCATGAATATGAATAGGCTCTTCTTCATTTGAGCCAAACTGCATCAGAAAGGTTTGTAAAACTCCCTGGGCGTTACTCTTCAAGTGTGATTTTGAAGGTTATCAGCGTCAGACAGTCTCTGTTCATGACTGGCATGTATCCGGATTCACTTTTACATTTTGAAAACCCAGATTGCAAGGTGTTATCATAATTGTGAGAAGATACAAGCAGAAATGCTTGAGCCACTCCTCGAGAAATGTGTACTTATATTTAGTGTTGTATTTCAGGCATATTTTAATTCTATTAACTTCAATGTGCATGTCAAATGATGAGATCCAAGCTACTATAAAAGTGGAAATAACCTGAGGTTTGTGTTCTGATGTTTTAATGAAGGAGATAATTTGAAGTGAACGTCTCTCAGAATGCAGGACCCCCAGGCGTTCACCTCCCACATTCACAGGTCAGGAAAAGAGCAGCGGCAGAGATAACGATGTGAATGCTGTTAACGACTGTAGGGCCTGACGAGTGTGAGCGAGCGTGGTCTGACGAGAGAGGAAATCATTAAGCGTACCCGGAGGAAGGTTGGGTCTTTTCCTCTTTTTGCTGTTTTCGGTTCCGTTTTCCAGAGGACACTCGGAGAGCAGCGGACCATTGGAGCTGCTGAATTGCAGGGGTTCGTTGTTCGTGGCAGGGTCAAAGGGCAGCGGATTCAGACCTATAGAGGGAAAGAACGGATAAGCTTGGTAAGTCTGCATGCGCAGTAACCAGGGATGCACATAAATGGTGCGCAGGTGCGACTGAAATAAGAAGTGCGCTGGGTAAATAAGTTCAGACCACTCATTTGTGTACCGACATTGACAGCTGTTAATGCACAATCACCGTTTCAGATCGACCGACTGTTATACTGTATAAGATCGTGCTCCAAAACCGGCGGTGGCAACCCACCAAAATAAAAGCTTGCTGATTTCAGGTTTGAAACTGAATTTTTTTATTATTATTATTTATTATCATCAATGTTTAGTTGTGCTATTTTTGTGGCAACAGTAATATATATATAAAAAATCATCCTACTTTAAAAGTACACTAAATACCAAAAAAATCAATAGTCATAAATAAAATAAAACAAATCTTACACATTTTTAGATGGTAGTGTACATGTATTTAATGTGATGTGTATAAATTGGTATTTATACATTAATCATGTGGCTGTCACTGCATTTAAGGAAGAAGGTCCTTCACATATTTTAGGGCCTTGGCATTAAAAAAACATCGGGAAAATAGGTCATCTAGACGTTTACTTGATATAAAACCTTATGCATTCTACACAAAACCTCTTGCATATCTTACAGATCTCATAAAATAGCACTAATGCTACCTTTTTTCATTACAGCAGCAGAGAAATTTCCTGAGAACCCTTTTTTATGAGTACTCCTGCCGTTTTAATGTGCACTATGCATCAGCTGTGTACGGTCAAGGAACAGTCAGTGGGCAAGCGGGCCGAAGCGGTGACTAAACGAATCAAAGTGAGGGAGAACTGATTAAAAGTGTCCTATGTTTCTGTCTGGCCTGCTAGAGAATGATTCATGAAGTGAGAACAGAAATGGCCCTTTAAAACTAATTTAATGGTGCAGCTTCATTTCAATGATGGCATATTTCTGCTCTGAACAGCACAAAGACAGGACTACACACACACAGACACACACACACACACACACACACACACACACACACACACACACACACACACACACACACACACACACACACACACACACACACACACACACACACACACACACACACACAAGACAGACAGACACACACACACACACACACACACACACACACACACACACACACACACACACACACACACACACACACACACACACACACACACACACACACACACACACACACACACACTCTCTGTATTAACCCCTCTCTGAATTCCATTAGAGAAATTGACTGCAGGTTCCGATGCTAAATTAGGAAACGTTCTTGAGACAGCAATCAATACCTAAGGACTCCCTCCATTTCCATTCTAGACATGCACAAGGAGACGAGAAAGACAACAAAACCATCCAACGAAAGATGGATTCAATAATAAAAACGACGAGATTGCAAAGGTCCTAAAGATAATGAATTTCAGAGAAAGCTTTAGCAATAACACTAATATGTCAGGTTTTGGCTATGTTTAAATTGATTGCCACATCAGCTTCACTGGCTATTACATGGCAGATACATTCAACAATATCATAAATACAATATAATAAAAAACAAACATTTAGCAAAATTCAACTTGGAAAAAAATAAAGTTTTTGCACATACTATTGGATAGAAGTTACTTGGAAAATACTTATGATAATAATTGTAACTTTTTCTGTGTCCATCTTACAAAATACATCCTTAAAAGCTACAAGTATGTTGGTAACTTCCCGTCCCGGTATACTACAGCGTGCGTTAGAATACAGAGTGATGTCTGAGATATGCATGCGGGTCTGTTTTCATGAAATATTCATCACGCCTCTCGGCTTACATTGTTTTGCTTGGCATTATTTGCCTGAAGGATACAGAAGTGTGGGTCTGGGGGGCTGTCACTGCATATCCCGTATGATGAGAGAGAGATACAGAGAGAAACAGGCTGACACAGAGTTCAGAGGGCACGGCTCAAAACTCTGCGTCATTATCTGACACATCTGCCCTGTGCAGTGCACAACCTCTCCGACATCGCTGCTCATGTGCATGAGACAAGACTGAAGATCTGAACGGAGGAGGAGGCAGCTGAGTGTGAAAAAGCAGATAAGTAAAGTGACAGAAGAATGACAGCACGAGAAGAGACAGAAAAACAGCGTGGCTGAAGACTAATTTAAACAGCGCTGAAGAGTCCTCGCTGACGCTGCACGAGCGACTGCAGGAGCGAGAAGTCCTTGGCATGTAACGAGCTGTTAATGACATACGATGTTCTGTAATGATGCATTCAGTCCAGATCAAGCCTGGCAATGACATCAGCTGCGGATGGGCGCTATGCTGAATATTTATGAAAGTTTGGGGATTATTTCATACCCAGATTTAGGAAGTTGGATTCAGTTACGCTGGTCAGGTCTTTCTTGTTGGTTTCAGTTTCATCATCATTCATCATCAGTTAATTTGCATCATCATTCGTGTTCATGGATTCATTTCTTCTTTTTAAAACATTTATTTAAAAAATAATCATTAAAAAAGTAAGACTGTTTTAATACATTTTTTTTTTAAATAAATTAATATTTATATTCAACAAGGATGTATTAGACTGATCAAAGACATTTAGCTTATAATATTATACAAATAAAAGATTTCGATTTCAAATAAACTGTTATTTTCGGTTCACAACGTTCCACAAAAATATTAATCTGCACAACTGTTTTCAACCTTGATAATCATAACTGTGTTTTGAGCAGCAAATCAGCCAATTAAAATAATTCCTGAAGGATCATGTGCCAATGAAGACTGGAGTAATGATGCTGAAAATACAGCTTTGAACAAGAAAAACATTTGACAATATCACTGATTTACTGTGTCTTTGGTGAGCCTTAAAATACAGTGCACAATACTTCTTCAGTAGTTTTAATTATGTATTGTAAATATATATATATATTTCAATGTAATCAGAGTAATGTGAAAAACATCTGTTAACACAGCTTGGCAAACATGCCTGTTTGGTCTCTAATGTTTCCTCTGGTTTTTGGAAGAAACATTTCTGATTCAAAGCAAAACCATAAATATTAAGACATATATTTACAGTTTATTTAAAGATGTATTGACCGGACATAGTAGCTTCTGGTTATTCTGCCACTCAAACACACACAAAACAAACCATCACTGTGATAATACTGGACATCTTATAGGTACAGTAAGAGCAGACTTTTGAGTCAAACAAGTAAGGGTGAATCCCATTTCTCTGTCTTACCCCTTCCCCTTCGTCTTACCCCTAGCCCTTGTCCCTCGAAACCGAGTGGTAAGCGCTAGGGGTGAAAACATTCCCCTCACATCACTCCAATTTTAGCGTCACTCCACTGGCTTCCTGTCTCCTTTAGAATTCAATTCAAAATTTTGTTGATTGTTTTTAAGGCACTTAATGGACAAGCCCCATCTTACATTTCGGATCTTATCTCTTTTAAATCTACTTCCAAGCCCCTCAGATCTGCTAATAAAGCTCTTTTATATGTCCCACGGTCACAACTTAAGTTTAAAGGTGACAGAGCCTTTGCAGTAGCTGCTCCACGGCTATGGAATCAGTTGCCACCTGACATTAAGAGTGCTCCGTCTATTTCTGTTTTTAAGTCTAGACTTAAAACGCATCTTTATTCTATGGCCTTTCCTGAATTTTAATTTGTGGATTAACATTGTTATCTTGGATTTTAACTTGTATTTTATTTTATACTTTACTGTATTTTATGATTGTTTTGTACAGCACTTTGGACAGTGTAAGCTGAATTTAAATGTGCTCTATAAATAAAATTTACTTACTTACTTACTATGAAACGAGACACTACTTGGTTACTGTTACGTTAAGTCATCATACATCGTCGCTAGCTGCTGCTACGTCACCAGAGGAGACACGTGTTGATCACAAACTCTCCGTCTAAAAGTGTGTTTGTCGATTGCGTGGGTTTTAGTGATTTAGTCATTTAGATTTCTAGTCAGAGAAATGCGGGACTGTTGTGCAAATCAGCAAAATAGCAAAATATTTTAAAATAAATTTTAAAAACGTTTCAATTAAGAGCATGGTTGCAAATATATATGTAAGTTACAGGACTGTGTAGAGCACAAAACAAGACTGTCGTAATTTTAAATGAATTATTTAAGCTGAAAATACTCTCTGTGTGATCTGGCCGCAGTGTGTTTTGGGTACACCTTGGTTTCAAGTAAGCTCGCAAAAATTCTACCCCTTCCCCTTACCCCTACCCCTCGGTCAAAACCAGAATTGGGACAGCCCTTACTCTCACATGAACGCTCAAAACTAAGGGCAAGGGGTAAGACAGAGAATTGGGATTCACCCTAAATTAAGACGTGCCGAGAGCTGCCCATCTAGGGGTCCATGGCCCAAGCGTGACCCCTAACAGCTCTCCAGGTGCAGAGTGTATATATATCTCTGATTGATGTTCCTTCCGCCCATGTTGGACAAATTCTGTTCATACGAGTCAAGAGGAAACCACCCATGACAGAGAAGGGGCGGATAAACACTAACCGTGCGGATACGGGCTATATATTATGGGAAAAGCAGGGAAAAGTCGATAAATGAAAGAACATCCAGAAGATCTGAATACCTGATCGTAAGCAGCACCCCCAAAAAAGACAGACAAAATAGATTAGGAGAGGCAGACAAAAAAGGAATTAGGTTGCTTTCTGGCTCTGACACCACTCTCTTGCTGCAGATGGAAATGCTGATGAGATTTAAATGAGTATTACTGTTCCTGCTCCCGATGGCCACAGAGGAGAAAGACGGATGCAGATCACATACTCAGCACAGCAGCTGGATGAACTTGCACAACACTCTTATCTTTGAAAGAGAGAGAGAGAGAGATGATGTGGAGCGATAGATGGGATGGAGGAGGAGGGGCTTTCTTTCTGAGCGGCCTCTTACACCCAATGAGACTCGTGCATTTATGGATGCGTAGAGGCCACGGATTTGATGAATGTTTCTCTATCTTTAAGTCAAGTGATTCGCTAATGTGTTAACAGAGGAATCTGAAATGTCTCTCAGCATCCAGACGCAGAATGGTGTGCTTCGCATCAGGTGTGGCGAGATGAAACCGCTCATTATTTGGTTCTCAATCATATTACATCACAATGTACCACTGTGACAGAAGTAGTCATGATACCTTCATAACGACTAGCAGTAAAACTATCACAACGCCAAGTGTTATTGATGTTAGTTTCTCATGGCAGAGGCCGAACATTATGCCTGTTTTGTGTTTTATTTATTGTTTACATTTACACAACTTCTATTATTATTAATATCAGCATTTCCCATTAATTGCCTACATTGTGGTGTCCCAATTTGGCTTAGTACACTTATCAAAATCGCTTCGATTTAATTGCTAAAAGTGTTGTTGCAATGCATGTTTCAGAGCGAAACGCAGCACTGTGTTCATTTACACACGAGCAGCTCATGATTCGGTGTTTTCTGCGTCTCTGCTCGGTTCAAAGTTCATGCAGCAAACTCAATCTTTGCATGTACATTTACGCATATTTAACACCCTGTGGTCTTGTGGACTTTATAGTAATGCGCTGGGTCACAGGATGGCTAGTCCATATTTAATGTGGCAGTCGGGACAGACCATGTCTGTTTGTTTGCTCCTGTCCTGCAGTCTCCATCTGGCAGGTCTTTCACTGCAGAACCTTCTCTCAGGTATGAAACATGTTTCAATTATTCTTGTTTAAACTGAGAGCAGACACCATATTTATACCAGCCTGTTTAATTAGGCTTGGTTTAGAGATCAATTCATTCTGAGAGTCTCCAGGGACTCAGAGCCAAATAAAGAGATGGGGAATGAGCAGAAATAAACAAACCGAGCAGATTTATTAAGAAAAATGTAAAGTTTTGTGGCACTGGAGTTTGTAGGATCTTCTAACGACTGGAGGAGAACGATCATGTGGGTCAACCATGTCAAAGCCCGGAGGAATCTGCACTTTATCCCCAGGTCCTCCATTCACTAATAGATGGATGAGTTGCTAAAGCAGTCTTTAACATCTGGTCAGAAACCCACTTCTCCTCTTATGAGAGAAAACTGAAGGAAGAATATCACTCCCATGATGCCAGTGAAAACAATAACAGCAGGCTGGTGGCAGAAGGGGATTTGGAGGTTGAACGCAAAAGGAGAGCCAGCACAAGAGACGGGTGCGAACGACTACGAGAGCTGTTGACAGAAATCAGATACGGATTTGAAAACACAGGACGTGTGACATGAAGTAAGATGAAAAACAAATTTCCAAGACACAACAAACAAAGATGACAGCCTAAATATCCCGGAAAATGATTCTGTCCCCTACAGGAAATGTAAATTTAACTCAATTGCACACATGAAAGAGAAGTCCAGACTGAGTCCAGATGAGGACCGTTTTCTCGCCGCAAGAAAACAAACAGAGGCACATTGAGCCAATCTCATTTCCTCTGGCACGGCGCATGTCCAATCTCTCGTGCCAGCCCATCTTTCTCTCAGTGCTTCATTGATCCCATCCACGCCGAGCTGAAGTTGACAGTCGCCGCAGCTGTGAAGCATCGAGTCACTCAACACCAGCCAATGGGCGACAGCGCGGTATTCAGAATAAATGAGAATCAATAATAGTAATGACAACACCAGCAGGGCTGACTGAGGTCTCATCCCTCCCGATAAAGACTGTATTAGTAAAGCAGCAGAACGCGTCGTCTTGTGCACTCTAAGGCTTTGCAACACAACGGATGCCAGAAGTTCTGTTGTATCGCATGAATAAACACAAATCACACTCATCCAGTCTTGGATTTAGCACCTCCTGGTGTGTCGAGCTGTGTTTTGAGCTCAACACATGCCATCGATGCTGCCAAATTAGTTGGATCAATGCAGTAGCACAGATAATAACATCTCTGGTGTTCAGAGATGAAACTGATTCACGATGACAGTCGGTGTGGTGTGGTCTGTGCATGCTGCTGTGTACACATCAGTGCTTGGAGAGAAGCTGCATATTCTCAAGCTCAGCGCATCAAAGGCGAAGTCGGCAGGACGGTCTCTCTGTTGGGATGCTGCCTGAGGGACGCCTACAGGAACTGGACCCAACAGAGAAGGCATCAAACAACCTGTATTATGGAATCGTGCCATCCAGGTCCTTTAAGTGGTGAGGAGGTAAACCAAAGGCTCGAGGTGACAGTATGGCTAAAGATCTCAGGGTTATGAATGATGAATGCACGGTGAAGTTTAGTCTCTGCCTGAGAAGATGGGTTTCTGGACACATCTCTGACTTTCTGTATATCACATACAAAAATGGCTGGAATCTGTTAACAGGATGCAATCATTGTGATTCATCATTTTGCAACCGTCTTTAGACATTAGTATGAAATAGTATGTGTATGTCTAAACACACGTATATAAATGAAATAAATGAATACTTTTATAGAGCAAGAATGCATTAAACTGATAAATTGTAATTTGCTATGCAAAGATTCCTGAAAAAACGTATCACTATTTCCACAAAAGTATCGCTGAAAATTTAGCTATAGGCCATAACAAGAATTTACAATCGCAGCCAACGTAAGCACAAGCGACTACTCTCTTAACGACGAACAAATGGGGGCAGTTGTGGTCTAATAGATAGAGAGTCGGACTTGTAACCCGAAGGTCACGGTTCGAGTCTGAAGGTCCGGCAGGGATTATAGGTGGGGGAGTGAATGTCCAGCGCTCTCTTCCACCCACAATGCCTTGAGCAAGGTACCGGACCCCCAACAGCTCCCCGGGGTGTGCGTTCACGGTGTGTGTGTGTGTGTGTGTGTGCACTTGGATGGGTTAAATGAAGAGCACAAATTCTGAGTATGGGTCACCATACTTGGCCACAGGTTTCACTTTCACTTTCAAATAACCGTATATGTAATATGGTGATATTAAGAGTATGATAATATGTGACCCTCTCTGTGAAAACCCAGCTAAAGTCATTTTTTGTGATTTGCTGTTTTCTACAAATAAATTATCCTTCATATAGTAAAGAACATTCTGTGAAAATTTCACCTTTATATCTTTAATATTGACTGAGTAAGGTCATGACAATTGAAATTACAGTGAAATTAATGGTAGAAATCAAACTTTTATGCTTATCTCATTATTAGATTTTGAGACTTTAGCCTGGATTTCACAGAGAGAGTCACATTGTCAAAGCTAAATTAGAATTAAAGCTCATTAAAATGTAGCACTTTTTAAGGACCACATTTTTTATACTACACAGTTCCACTGATATTTTCTGTATCCTCTGCACGAAAAAGCCTTCTCTACAACAGCATGTAGAAACAAAGCAAATCATGTTTGTCCAGTATACTATTCCTATCTAATTAGGTGATTCTTGGCTAGAATAACCCTCAAAGAGACTTTATACAAATAGTAAAAAATATGGCAAAAGTTTGAAATCTGGGCTTGTAACCAGAAGGTTATAGGTTTAAATCCCAGGGACTGAGCCATGTACATAATCACTGTTTATCTCAGAAGAACTACATTTACATTTACATTTATGCATTTAGCAGACGCTTTTATCCAAAGCGACTTACATTGCATTCAAGTTACAGTTTCTACATTTTATCAGCACTTGCTTTCCCTGGGAATCGAACCCATGATCTTGGCGTTGCTAGCGCCATGCTCTACCAGTTGAGCTACAGGAAAGCTACTACACGCCACTTTAAATAAGAACAACTAATTATCAAATTAGTCTTCATGAACTCTCTCATTAAACTAAGTGAAAGGTTGGGAAGCTCATTTAGCTACTTGCATCGCAAACATCCCAAAACCTGCTGGCAATTTATTCAGCTGAACTGAACAACCGCCTCCACCGAAACAACACCTCCTGTGTGGAACGAGTAATTCAGGCTTTCGGTTGCTGAAGGTTCGAGGAGACATTAAACTTCCGTTACACTGATCGAGAAGCCTAGCTCTACAAAAGGCCAGAAGCCTTTCGAGACTCTGGCAGCTGAAGTCGTCGCTGCTCCACAGCCGAGTGCTAAAGCATGGAGAAGAAACACATGTAGCTCCTTACTGGAAACAGAGCTGTTAAAAGATCCTGCAATGTTCCCTTCGCACACCGAGTGCTGGTTTTACTCAGCTGCACCTGCTTTCAATGTTCTAAGTGGTGTTCATTCAAAGCCATTTTCCTTTTTACAATACAGATGTTATTAATACCAGCTGTGGCAATGCCTCATAAATGATTTATTCAAAAGCAGAAATGATTCCATCAAGTCCATTCAAACAGCAGAGGCCAGGGAATGGAAGAGCTCGTCATGCTGGTCTGCAGGGCACAAGCTGAGCCATTAATCTTCTGAAAGCTTATAAAAACAACTTAACTGAGAGATCAGACCCTGTCTATCTGTCTCAGAGGAAGAGAGGGGGCAAATGTATGTCACAGAGCATTAACGTCACTGACCTGACAAATTTATCTGGACTTTTACTGCTTTTTCTCTTTCTCTCCCGACATGGCAAAAATGGGAAAACATCCCACTGAGGCACCGAAATTCTGCCCTGATGGGATTCAATGTCAAAATGTAATAACGCTACACACTGACCTTAGATTTCCATCTCTATAGATATTTCAGTGTTGAGGGTAACGCATTACAAGTAACACAAGTTATGTAATCAGATTACTTTTTTCAAGGAACCCTTAAAGCAATGCAGTTGCAACTCAATATTGTAATGCATTACTTTTAAAAGTAACTTTACCCAGCACTATTTGTTTTCCAGAACTAAAGCCATAGAAAAAAAAATTGTAGGCTATCCAACAACCAATCTGAGCCTTGGGCACCAAGTACTTGAATAGCCGTGCCCTGGGGAAGAAGGCACTTAGTTGCAGTCCATACAGAGGTCACATTGTGCTGCTTAGCCAACAATGCACTAATATAGCTGTACAAGGGCTACATTCTTGAGGCACTGAAGCGGTCAGATTCACACCGGGCAGCATCGTGCTGGCCAGCAGATGTTGTGAAATAAATAATGGTGAGTAGGGAGGGCTGCAATTTCTCAAGGTCGACTGGCAGCCCGTTCTTGCCTCCCTATTGTTGCATTGAATGTGGGCAGCACAGAGAACCAGATCCAAAATTAGCTTAAAGCGAGCACTATTCCACTTATGGCCGTTAGAGTGGTGATGATAACTCGTCACAAGGTCTACACTCAGGAAAGTGTGGTGCTGGAATGTAGATCAGCGGTGTGCAACGAATAGAACGTGTGGCTATTCCTAGCCGAACATCTAACGCATTAGCAAATATACACGTTGACCGTGTGAGATCGACTGCAATGTTGGCCAAATAAATAAAAAGGTGCCTGACTGACCCTGCTTACAGAAATGTGTGAGGAAATATTCTGTGTCTATTAGAGCTGGATCAATACCAGAAGTTTGGCTTTGGTACGGTATCAGGATCCTGACTAAATCAATATCTTAGGTTACAAATGAAAGGACAAACAGAAGAAGAGGACAAAAAAAGCCCTTGTGCTTCGTTCAAAACAATCAAAGATATCACACCCTTTCAAAACAAAACAGAACATGAAACTCAAAATACAACACAAAATAATCAGACAAACAAATAAATCAAAACGTATAAAATAATGTCACATGCATTAATTCCATTAGAATGAATTAACATTGTTTATATGTTTATATAAAATAGAAAGTCTTGGGGGCTGTTCACACAAAACACATTTCTGCACTCCACTATGGTTTTTCTTTGCTAGATGGACATGCGCTCATGTCTTGTGTCTTTAGCAGCATCTCATGCATGATAAAGCATTAAAACAAATACAGCGCTCGAGTTAAAGGTTCAGCTTTTAAGAAGAAAGTATCTCTAGACCTGGTATTTTTTTCATTGCATTTTAATGCTTTTAAATGCAAAAACGTGTTCTGTGTGAACGGCACCTTGCAATCACAAAGCAAGAGCATACAGTATTAAAGAGTTCTATTCTACAACAACAGTCCTTTATGGATTTGTTCTGCAGGTATTCTGTGTTTTTTTTGTAGTGACAAATTAATTTATAATCGGGTTTGTACACTGCAAAGCTAAACTGCACCGTATCTCGAGTCGACAAGCAAGCTCAGACTTATATAGTCCTGGAAAATGGTGATACTGTGCCAATTTTATGGTACCGCAATATTTATTTTAGTACAGTAGATATACTGAAACCTAAAAACTAGAGCTTAAATCCAAACACATCACACGTTTTAAAATAAGAAGTGAAAGCTATGATTAGAGAGCACTTTGTTGAACCAGAAGGCGACAGTTTCTGCAGCGGTGGGTTGAAGTTCATCGGGTTTCTGAATTTCTGTCCTCGTCACTGACCTCTGAGGGTGAAAACAGTTCCCTCATAGAAGTGTGAATTCATCAATTAAAGGTGCTGGAGGCATGCGCGGCGTGTAAACATCGGTGTAAACGTGCTTTTAGCAGAGTGTGTCCAGCACAGCAGTCCCTTTATTGGGTGTTTGGTGAGCGGTGAAGCTCAAAGGCCATTCTCATCAATGGCGTACAGTGTGTTTCCTACACCTGCCCCGGGTGCACACATGAAAGACTGCGCCGGGCGCTGGGGGACAACTTTAAAAACTTGCATGAACACACAAATAAACACAAACATGGGCTAGCAGCACAGATGGTTCTCTATGTGTGGATGCACAGAGGAGCTCATAGAGGCTGCAAATACTGACGTCTGACTGATAATCTGCTCCAGTTAATTACACGTCCAAAAGATTCACTGCTCGTTATGGGTCAAGCCTCAGCCCAGCGCACTGTGGCTTTTAGTTGGCTTGGCATACAGTACATTCACTAGCAATAGGAACATATGTAATATATTGATATTTAATAGGTAGTTAGACAAACCATTACACGAAAGATCCTGACAAAACGTATCAGTTAACTGTATGTCACTGTATTACGAGACTATACACTGCAGAAACAAAAGTAGAGAAAACGTAAAAGTTTAAGGCGACCAGCTTCAGCAGATTTGTGAGTTTTCTCAACTTTTTACTGGATACACTGAATACAATAAGATGAGAAAACTCAATAATCTGCTGAAGCCGGTTGCCTTAAAGTTTTCTCTACTTTTGTTTCTGCAGTGTATAGTCTTGTAATACGATGTAATACTTGTAATACGAAACTTTTAAGTTATCTCTACTTTTTTTTGTGTGCTACGTAACTAACTAAATACATAACAGAAAATAAACAATCTTAAATATTGATTAGTTACAGTATTATTCAAATATTTTAAGTTGGCAAAATGTTTTTATTTATACATTTTTTACATTTTTCAGACAAGAAAAGTCTCATATGATCACCAAGTTTACATTTAAAATTAATTAACATAAAATTACTTAAATATTTCAATATTAAATATTTATAATCCTATATTTGCTGTTATGCGCAGCTGTATTTTCAGCATCATTACTCCAGTCTTCAGTGTCACATGATCTTTCAGAAATCATGCTAATATGCTGATTTGCTGCTCAATAAAAAAAAAATCATATTTTTGTTGAATATATCCCTGATGAATATAAAAAAAGATTAGAAAGACCCCAATCTGAATTAAGTATTGATGAGAATGTTCTTACAGCACTATGATATGGAATTTCAAATCAACAAGATTTAATTGTAGGCAGCATTACATATAACGATGTGATAAAACCAGAAAGAAGCGGCTGCTCTTCTAATCACGGTCACCGTGTGCTGAAGCTGCACCGGTTGCTATGCGAGCTGTTGTTCTTCTCAATGGCAGTCTAATAGCTGCGCTTGAGCGTCTCAGCTGGAAGACTCGTCGTCTTTAGATTCTCAAACCCAGCGGGTGTCTGCAGGGCTCGCGGCACACAGACTGGACCGTAGTATTAGCAATTTCCCCTCCTCAACACACACACACACACACTCAGGAGAACAGGGCGTTCACGAGGGGAAGACAGACCGCTTGCATCATACACTGGAAGTCTCCTGCTTATTTGATCAGAAACATGTTTAGTAAAAACAATCAAACTGTGAAATATCATTACAATTTAAATAACTGTTTTCTATTTGAGTATTTTAGATACAGTAAAACAGCGATGCTGTTTCAATAGAATAACTGTTGTTTATTTGAATGATTATAAATATATAAGAACTGAGTGACTGACACATCTTTGTTACGGAGTACAGTTGTTGGTTCGTAATGAGTTCACAGTTTTAATCTACATGTTTGCTTGAATGTATTTTTAAGATCTGAGGTATCTGTTGTTGCTTTCAATATGCCTATAATGATCACACAAAATAATATTCAAAGCCACATCAGACACGTTTAACACTGAATGAAGCACAGTACATGAGATTATTGTCATAGTTTATGTTTTTCCAGCCGTTATGTCACAGAAAACTGTTTCTAAAATAGACTCCCTGTCGCTTGTCGTGGCTGGTTAGGACACAAACTTACATTAACATGTGAGAAGATAGCTTTCATCGTGTGTCACTGTGTCGCGTCGTGTCTGGTTAGGACACGGTGTTATTATAATCTATGTTGACAACAGTTCAGCTGCTTCATATTTTGTGCAAGCCTTAATACCCTAACATTGTAACATTTTGGGCAAATTCGATTTGAGGGAAAAAAACAAACAAACAAACAAATAAATTCTATTGATAAAAAAAAAGTAACATTGATCAGAAGTGACAGTAAAGACATGCTGAAAAATTTGTGTGAACTTTATGAAAACAAAAATAAAATAAGAAATTACGGTTTCCACAAAAATATTAAGCAGAAAAAATGATGTTTAATAATGATACCTCGTGTGACACTGAAGACTGGAATAACACTGCTGAACATTCAGCTTTGAATCACAGGAATAAATCATATTTTAAGATAATTACACATAAAAAAACAGCTCATTTAATTTTAATATAAAAATATTGATTATTTAAAGTCAAATTGAATGTAATTTGAATGACTTCACAATATCATTGTTTTACATTGTCTTGTTGAGCATAAGAGTCGTATGGTCTCCACTTCTGACAGGTAGGTAGCTCACTAGCTGTCGAGGTTTCTGTGCCGAGTGTGAACGGGATATGTCTCTTCGGCCATGTGAGCGCATGCACGGCTTCACCCCTGAGGCTGTGCCCAGAGCTTACATGTACCTGACAAGCGCACCTGTCTCCACAGCCTGAGCCCACAGCGGACAGCACGAGCACTGACTCTATCCACGCAGAAACACAATTCAATTAAACATCTCACAACTTACTTTCCTAAATCAGACCCTAATGAAGGTCAATGTTATGCAGATCGGCAAAAGACAACTGCTCCAGCGGGGTCCAGTAAAAGTTCATGTATTCCCAGCAGAAAATCTGACATTTGCTTACAATACAAAATTGTGTCCAGTTCCCTCTGGCCCTTTTTCGGCTGGATAATACTCTCACTGCACTGCTGTGTTAATCTGCAGGCTATGCCAGACTAGTCACTGTAATTTACTGGTCACAGAGACACACGCCGTCTTTACACCGCAAAGAGAGCAGGCGAGCCACATCTGAAGTGTTTTATCATGAGATACAGTGTTCACACCGACTGTTAATGGGGCTCAGAGGTAACAGGAATCACAATTGTGTATATATTAGACACTCAAATCTGTTTTATAGCTTCGCCTTTTGTGGTCTTAAAGGTATGCTTCACCCAAAAACGAAAGTCTGCTGTTAATTTATTCACCCTCATTCCATCCAAGATGTACATTAAGTGACTATTTTTCTTCTTCAGTAGAACAGTACAAATATATTTTAGCTGAACCAGTGTTTCATGCTGATTCATAAAACTCATATCTATAGCTACCGTCACTTTGAGCATCAGCAAAGCACTAATAGGCAACAAAACATTACCCCTGAGGCATTAAAACCTCAATATATTCTCAGGAGACATAGGTATTAATTTTGTGTTGCTTGTATGCTTTTTGACTCTCAAAGTGATGGTAGCTATGGACATGTCTTTTATGAATAACTAAGAATCATTGTATGAGCAGATCATCAATGGAATATCTGTGCGTTTGAATTATTTTAACATTTAATTCTGCGACAAATCCCCAAAAATAAGGTAACGCGATACTTAGTGACATAAGGTACATAACCTTTCCAAATCTGATTTGCAGTCGCTGCGGTTTTCCTCACATTATTGCATAATTTAACAGTTTTCTTGAAGAAAAACAGCAGATGATAGTATTTTGTAATGTTATAATTCATTCCAACATACTTCAGAATAATATCCAATCGATTACTACCACTTCATGAGCTCATTTTACTGAAACTCACACTGTTCACGGAAATCTA
Source organism: Schizopygopsis pylzovi (assembly GCA_027422435.1). Lineage (NCBI taxonomy): Eukaryota > Metazoa > Chordata > Actinopteri > Cypriniformes > Cyprinidae > Schizopygopsis > Schizopygopsis pylzovi. The sequence continues at coordinate 28,389,444 of CM049831.1, forward strand.
CAGCTCGTTCCTAAGGGACAGTCATGATTCTAGCAGATCATAGTTTGCAAATTTCAGTACGGCTTTCACGTGCCACTGTGTTTTTGCATGTCATTTGGATAGAAATTGGAGGGAAAAAGCTCTCACTACGCTACCTTTATACAACTATTCTGATTGAATGATGTATGAAACTTCTTTTATTTATTGCCTCCATAAGATGAATTGCTTAACTTGGAAGTGTAAAATCTTTTAACATCCATGAAGGTAAGGAGCCAGCGGAGAGGTAAGGAGAGCCGGATCTTTACGTGGAGCTCCTGATGATCCACGGGGAGTTAAGGTGAGCTCGTGGCCGTGTGGCGAGAGGCCGGAGAGGGTCAGGATGACACTGAAAGTCAACGAGAGTTGGGCGGCAAAAACGAGATGAGACAGCAGGACTGCTGGGAGACTCCCTGAACAGACAGACAAGCATCTGCAAAGGTCCAGGTAATGTGGAAAATCATGACCGCCCCCCATCGCCACTAATCACTTCCTCTGCTTCCTATACTGAAGAGGATTCAGAGACAGAGGCACTGCGATTATACTTCACCTGACCTGCATACTGATGAATGCTGAGCCTGCGGATAGCACAGTAAGTATAAATAAATAAAGTAAGTATAAATGTCTGTGCTTGTATTTGTCTCCAGAAGTTAAAAGGACAGCTAAAACCAATAATTCACAATGCCCTAGTGCATTTGATGAAAACTCACCTCCTTTGCCCACATCACGCTGTGCAACCAGCTGCTTCCTGTGGGCACGGTTAAATGACAACATACCCCATGCAACAATAATGCAATCAACTTATCATATCAGTGGCCAAGGAAAAATAAATCCTCGCCCCTTCTGTAGATTCCCTCCAGCCTCCGGGGAAGCAGTGAAGGTTAATTTATTCAAATATCCTCACTACTCATTTCTATTTCATTAAATGTAACTAATGAATCTTTGGTTTGCGCCTAATCAGCTTTACACGGTCACAGCTCCACAGATCCTTCCAGGAAGACTACGGCCAGCGCCACATGTCAGAGAGACACAGCTATGATCGCTTCCAGCAGCAATACAACAGAACAGACAGACAAGGGGTTATAGAGACACGACAAATCAACTGAATACAGAACGATAAAACAAAACAGCAGAAGAGACGAAGACTTCACAGTGAGATTACACCCCTGACTCATCTGACACGTTACTTATGCAGCACTGGGAAGAGATTGCACTTTTAACTTTGTACTCACAGCTTGGAAAAGAAACTGACATACAGAGCAGAGAAAGCTTTCTGATCAAATCTTTTAATCTAGGAGGAAACTACACAACACAGCTGCTGAACAGCACACCAGATATAAAGCAACCAAGAAGAGAGTTTCAAAATATATATAAAATCAAAAGACTTCACTGAGTATCACTTGAAGGAAATAGGTAAGAAAAAGCCACATTGTGTTGACATCTTATGTAAAGGTAGGCTTTGTTTCTGTATATGAAATTAAGAAATGCCAACTTCTGCAAAATAGTGATACAGTAAATATGCACATATTACAGTAACATCAAACATCTTAGATTTTTTATTGCAATAAGTAAATAGAAAATATAACACGATAGTGATGATAAAAATAATGAGATGAGGATGAAGAGAAGGGATACAAGACAAAAACGAAGACAAAAATGATGATGAAGATGAGAAAAGGATGAAGAATACAAGAAAAATGACCAAGAAAGAATGAAGAGGAAGAAAAATGAGAATGGCAAAGATGATGAAGGACAACAGGACGAAAGAGGAGAAGAATACAAAAATGTAAAAGCAGAAGAAAAGGATGACAGTAGTGAAGAAGTGGATGATGAAGAAAAAAGACAAGACAGAAGAAAAAAAGAAGACAAGAATCTGAAGAAGGAGGAAGAAGACTACACAAAAGACAAGGCAAGGAAGGTGATGAATGAAGAAATAAAATATGATTTCTAAAAAGGTCTGTTTTAATGTGATTTGATATCAAGCTCTGTTCTGTTTATGGATCAGATTTGAGATGCAATCAAGATTCAAGAAGAACTATTGTACAGCTGATTTTCTCTTTGCCACAGTTAATACCTGTGTGAAATGTTTATCACTAATTCTAATTTGAAGCAATCTTCACCCTTCCCAGCACGAGCGAGGTGGTGTGCCACTAATCCCAAACGCTGGCTCCATATATACAGATGAGTCTAATCTGAGAGTCAGCGCTGGAGAGAGAGAGAGGAACCACACTGTCTTCAGGCTGATCACAATCCTCCACAGCAGAGAGACATTACACCTCCATGAATCGATATGACAAGCATGAAGCTTTCATTTCTACAACAATGATACGGCTGATAAGATACAGGCCCACGCGGAGCACTTCTCGTCATGATAAAGGTTGCATATGGCCAAAGCCCCAGAGTCGTACGAGCTAACTCAAAAACATCATGAAAGACGGAAAACTGGTGATAAAGGGACTTTTCTAATATGATTTGTATTGTTGTGAGAAAATGATTATTAGTTCTATTATTGATGGGAGAGTTGGGTATTGCAATATGCCTCCAACTTTTAGAGGTGGAGCGACAACAAAGCCGGAGCAAAACTGTTGTGCATCTGCGAGCGACAGACAACTTACTAAATGAATCTGCATTTTTCAACAAATCACTGAAGTAAGTGACTTAATTACCCATTCATTAAGACTTGCTTCGTTTCTGAATCAGCGAATGAATGTAATGAATGATTCAATGACTCACTCATTACAACAGAGACATGTAGTGTATGTGTATTCATGACACCTCTGAGCTGCATTTAACAGTCATTTAACAAAAAAACACTTCAGATGCAGCTTCTGAGCTTTTTGTGCGGTGCATAGATTGCGTTTGTTGATACTGGTTTCATTTAAATGAATTTATTGATTAAATGTAAGCATTAAGTAAAAGATGATAAATAATGTAATAAGGTTTTGTCCAAAAACAAAAGACACAGTACAAAAATATGATTTCTGAAGGATTTTGTAGTAAGTAGCTTTAATATTTTGCACTGAAATTCAATTCACTTCAAAACCAAAGTCAAATGGAGCAGAAGAGCTCGAGTCTGAGATGGTGGTGTTCTAGCAAAGAGGAGGATGGAGATATCAAAGAGAGTAGTGATGCACGATCATGATTTTTCATGGCCGATTCCGATACCGATTTTTTACAAGTAAACCGGCCGATTCCGATACCGATTTCCGATTTCCTTTTTTTTAAATCAAGCAACAAACAAGAATGAAAGAAAGTATACATAAACAAGATGTTTATTTGGTATTTAACAGGCCAAATTGGGTTTTGGCAATTGAAAACAATAACTGTAACCATCTGAAATTAACAGTAAGTATCGCAGGCAATACAAACATAGGTACTGAAAAAAGCATTTAGCTTTTGTTTTTAAATTGGGTTGAAACTATAAACTGGCCTTAAATAAAAACATTTACTGTAACCATGTAATTTAAGGCAACAACTGCATAGTTCCATCCACAATCAAAACACATTCAACACTGCAAACAAAGATGTTACTTAATCATCTGTTTTCGTTTTTAAATTTGGTGTAAAGAAAAAAAAAGGTATTTACCAGTGAAACTAAATAAAACCAAAGTAGGCTATATAAATAAATTATTCCAAAATGTTAAATCAAATAATGTTTAGTGCAATGGTGTAAAACAAAGATGCTACAGCAGGTGCTTTTTCAATCAAGTTAATGTAATTTTAAGGTAAAATAAAAAACACCTAAACATCCTATAGCTTACAGAACTGATGTTTACTTCTGGCTTTTCAAAAGTGCATGCGAGTTCTTCTTTACAAAAAGAAGCATTTCAGCTTTGTCACAAGTTAGTCTGTTTCGTTTCTCATCCAACACGTGAGAAGCTGCGCTGAACAAACGTTCACTGTCTACGCTTGTGCAGGGCGCGGACAGGTACGCTCGCGCAACTTCAGCGAGCGCAGGGAAGCGGCTCTTATTTGTGCGCCAGTATACCAACGGCTGTTCGCTTCTTGGTATATGTGCCTCAGACAGGTAGCTCTGTATTTCCAGTGCTGTGCGGCTGCCCGTATCCTTAATCACTTCAGAATTTTCTTCCAATATCTCATTGTGCATCGCCAACAGTGAGCTTGCTTTGCGTGGTATTTTTTTTGCTGGCGCCTCTGTGCACTCTTCATTCCCTTCAGTGTACCTCGTCTCTTCCCTCAGTTCTCCTGTTTCTGTTTGAAACACCTTTTGAAGCATTTCTCGTACTGTATGTTTGACTGTGTTGGAGAAATATAGATCCTTGTACCTTTTTATTAAACAAACAAAAAATGACAGATTACAGCCTGTTATTATGTAGAGCCTTATTATTACTATTATTATTATATTGTTGTCATTACCTCGGATCGAGGATCGTAGCCAGACAGTACAAGGGCTCCAGTTCAACATCGCTGAATCTTTTCTCAACCGCTTCTAAAAGAGTTGATTTGACAGTTTTAACGCCATGATCCGTTTCAGCACTTTTTTTTAGGAGACGTTTTAGTGCAATGATTGAGGGAATGACATCTGCTGCAGTCGCAGTGGAAGAGCTGATCTCTTTTGTAAGCTCCTCAAATGGTGCAAGAAGAGTCAAAATGTTCTCGATTAGACCCCATTGGTATGAGGTGAGGGTTACAGGCAATTCGTAGTCTGCGGCATATGCCCCCAAAGCATGCTTCTGCTCCATAAGACTTGACAGCATATAATACGTGCTGTTCCATCGAGTTGGGACATTTTGTTGTAGCCTTTTCTTCGGCTGGCCCAGCTGTGCCTGCACATCCTGAAGTCGGGAGTATGCGAGCGGCGAATGTTTGAAATGGCCAACTATTTTTCTTCCAGTCGCTACTATGTCAGTTACACTGCGTTGTGAGAGCAACCCTTCGGTTATGGCCAGCTGAAGAGTGTGGGCCATACAAGGCAGGTTAGGTAGGTGAGCATCCTGCATTGCTTTACACATGTTTGCGGCATTATCACGCACAATTACGTGCACTTTGCTTTTGGAAATGTTCCAGGTTTTAAGCATTTCGTTAAAAGCCATGGCAAGCGCAGATGCTGTATGTGAACCAGAGAATTCTTGTGCATGTAAGAGAACTTTTTGTAGTTCGAAATCAGCATCAATATACTGGGCCGTCAGACTCAGCATAGATATTGGGCTCACATCAGCGCTCCATATATCGGTGGTAAAACTAATGTATCTGACCTCAGCATTAATTAGACTGTGAACATGAGCTGACACAGCATTGTAGATTTCGGGTAGAGCCACATCTGAAAAGTATCGTCTGCTGGGCAGAGTGTATCGCTGATCCATGTGCGCAATTAGACGGCGGAAACCTTGGTCTTCTACAACGGAAAACGGCTGATCATCCAGTACAATAAATTCCATTATTTTCTTTGTAATGGCTTGCGCTTTTGGACTATCTCGGCTGTAACTCTGTTTTTCTAGAATGAAGGATTTCACTGATGGTTGAGCTAGGGATGAAGGTTTTGCCTGTTTTGCATTATCAACAGACTTTTGATACTCATCGTGTTCTTTCGGGTGATGAACTTTTAAATGTCTGATCAAGTTTGTTGTGCCGAATGTCTTCGCTGTTGTTCCTCCGCGATTCACTTGTCCTTTGCATACATTGCAGATTGCAATCTTCACGTCCTGCGCACAGATTTCGAAATACTGCCACACAAATGACATGTTCGTGAATGATTAGGCTTACAAATGTAGACTGCACGTGGGCGCCCACTTTCGGAAAAATCGGCCGAAAAAAAAAAAAAAAACGGCCGGTTGCCGATCGCATATTATAAGCAAAAACCGGCCGGTTCCGATTTATGGCCGGTCAACCGGTGCATCCCTAAAAGAGAGCAATGATTCCCAAAGCCAGCACTCTGAAATCCAGGAAATAAATAAAGACGGAAGCTAAAGTAGGACAGTAAACCTCAAAAGCACATCTCCAGCTCCACCAGGACCAGACTGAGAGATGAAGGGATAGAGGAGTCAGGGCCGAGGACACATGAAGGGTGTGGCTACACCGCAGCAACGTGATTATCTGCTCCTGACATTTAATAGCAATTTTCCAAATCACACTCGTACAGCAACCCTTCTGCAAATTCTCCCATGGCACACCTACAAATGACAAACACAACCGCTGAATACAGATGAACTCGCTGAATCAGTCGGCCCTGAGAGAACTCTGTGACATATTCATGAATGTTATTCCAAAATATTCATCGCAGAAGGTGAAGCCAGGCACATCTGCCAATTACCAGAGGGGAAGAAAACGAACAAAAGCCCAAAACAAACAGCACATTCAGTGTTTTGCTTCCAGGGATCCTAAAGACCTATGGATCATGTTTTCATTCACTGAGCTGCGGTTTCAACAAACACACTCCGACTCTGCAGAAGACGGTGGAGGGCAAATTGAATCATCACACTAATACGACTCTAGGAACTAAACTAACAGAAACTTCCATGAGCCAGCAGATGGAGAACAGAGCATGTAAAAGATGTTGAGTCATAGTGATAACATAGAGAACCGGTTCAGTCTCTTCAGCCTACTTTAATAGCTTTCCAACCATTCAATTCAAAAACACTTCACTAAGAATACAGATGACTAAGAAAAATACAAAGAATAATATTCCTCAGGATGTTTGATGCAATACATGCTCCTCAAAAAGGATGAATTCCTCAGAGAACGGTCAGAACAAGGATTCATTTTCAGCTCTTTCCGTCTGAGTGGTCCAGATCCGGAAGCCGGCTCGGTAATTGGAGGACCGCTATTTCTTGTAGAGCACATTTATTCTCTCAGACTCTCACAGAGAGATGCGTCACTAATGAAGAGCGACAGTAACGCTGGGCTGTATGATTACCGTCGAACCACATTCCGATCTCCGTTTTTGCTTCACAAACAAACTTGGGTACAGATAAAATAAATGCATCAGTGAGTGAACATGTACCATGAATAATCTCTGTCCAGCCTCTGTTGAGACCCAGCAGACAAGTCTTTCAGACAGAGGAAACTATAAGGTCACAGGCTATTAAGACCATAAAGGATGGGGTAATTAGTCTGGCAGTTCTCTGAAATGAATCCAAGACATCAGTCCATGAGATCACACTAATAACAGATACTGGGAAACCAAGCCCCTTCAGACATCAAAACCGCTTTAGTGAGAAACAAACTCAGTTAAAGTTCATTGCACCAACAGCACTGATGAAAGTGAATGTGTTGTGTTCATCACTTATATCCTCCTTTGTACACACAATGAACAAACATTGTTTAATATGATTTGAAAAAAAATATATATATATCACACACTGCTATGGTGTGAAGACTTTTCCATACCTTTTCATTAACGTGGAGGATGAGACTAGAATTAGACTTGATTCAAATAAACATGTGCTGAAGCAGTAATTCACTTCAACTGTATTATACAGTGTGAAACTATCCGTGTTAATCAGAGGTGGGAACGTACAAACAAGACAACCGTTGGCAGAAAACACACTTCGCCCAAAATCAAATGAAGGAATAAATGTAAACTCAAAATCCCTTACAACGTTTGCAATCATTCAGAAGCATTGTGAGGGCGAGAACTTCACTACATTTCTCTAAATCCTCTTATCATAGTGTGTGGTAACAGCTGGGCTGAGGTTTGCAGATTTCTCTTCAGTAGGCAATGCTAGAAAGGGTAATCCTTGTTAAATTACAACAAATCCACCCCCACAGTCGATGTTCCCCCAAGAACTGACTGAAGAACACAATCTCAGCTTCCATCACCCTGGAGTTCACTCAACAAGGTCTGCCACAGGCGCACGCTCTAGCAGATGCACTTATGTTATTGAATATGTGTGCAATATTACAGAATTATTCTACATCAGACACAGACATTACCTTGTCAGATCAAGGGGAGGAATTCATTAAAATGAGGCTTATTAAATAGATTTGTTCAACTCTGCATTCAAAGTTATTGTAAAATAGGCAAAATATCTACACATCAATAATTCAATATTAATGCATTAATTTGCTCTTAACACCAACAATCTAAAGTTTGGAATAGACAAGGTTTTTTCTTTTAAGTCTCTTATGCTTAACTTTAAGGCTGCATTTATTTGATCAAAATATAGTAAAATGGTAATATTGTAAAATTCCATTAGAATTAAATTACTGATTTTAATTTGAAAATGATCAAATGTAATTTACACGCTGAGTTTTCAGCATCAGTGTCACATGATCTTCAGAAATCATTCTAATATGCTGATTTGCTGCTCAATAAACATTTCTGATTATTATAAATGTTGACAACAGCTGTGCTGCTTCATATTTCTGTGGAAAATATGATGTGTATTTTTGTCTTTGATGAATAGAAATTTAAAGTCAGTGAACAGCATTTCTTTTAGAAATATGTTGCAACAAACAAATAAATGACTTTTTAATCAAAGTAATATGTAAAACAAAAGTTGTATTTTAAATGGTCGTGAGTCAAAGAGATTTGTTTTTCCCTCCTATGATGCTAATAAAAGAAATCATCTGTACACAATCACCGAGGGAAATAAACACCCACCAAATGCATTAGTAAATACATGTAAATGAACATGTGACATGACTCATGGAAGAGTATTACATGGAGTACACATAGCATATTGTATTGTAACACAAGACGGCCATCCACCTTTGTGATGGATGCCCTACGAGGAAATAAATACTGCATTCAAATATAGTTCACGAGGGGTTTTTAATTGATTTCCCCAGCGCTGGTTCTGAGACTTCAGGACAGTGTCAGATACACAAACAAATCAGCTTTCTATTTAGGGAACAGAGAGACAAGTCATGGAATATTACTCCGACTATAAACCACATCTATTTCAAGACTCCGCCATTAGAGTTAATTACTAAACCAGAAATGAAAAAGCCAGCCAATCTGCCTGGTAAAGACCTTTGAGATGGACGGCCGAATCCGTGAGATAACACGGATAACTCCTAGAAAACTCACAGCCTATTATGCACATCAACACCACAGGTGGTTAAACGCATCAAGAGTTGGCTAAATGATAGAAATCAATGAGTTTTCATTTTCATTTTTACAATAGAAGCTTATTACGCTCTCATTGTGGACTACTAGTTTTAGTAGTCATGTCAAAGCAGTAACTAAATCAGCATACTATCATCTCAAAAACATTGCAAGAATTAGATGTTTTATTTCCAGTCAAGACTTGGAAAAACTTGTTCATGGCTTTATCACCAGCAGGGTGGATTATTGTAATGGTCTCCTTCCAGAGAAGATCATTATACAGCTGCAGCTCATCCAGAACACTGCTGCCAGGATTCTGACCAGAACCAGAACATCTGAGCATATCACACCAGTCCTCAGGTCCTTACACTGACTACCAGTCCTCAGGTCCTTACACTGACTACCAGTCCTCAGGTCCTTACACTGACTACCAGTCCTCAGGTCTTTACACTGACTACCAGTCCTCAGGTCCTTACACTGGCTTCCAGTCCTCAGTCCTTACACTGACTACCAGTCCTCAGGTCCTTACACTGACTACCAGTCCTCGGGTCCTTACACTGACTACCAGTCCTCGGGTCCTTACACTGACTACCAGTCCTCGGGTCCTTACACTGACTACCAGTCCTCGGGTCCTTACACTGACTACCAGTCCTCAGGTCCTTACACTGACTACCAGTCCTCGGGTCCTTACACTGACTACCAGTCCTCGGGTCCTTACACTGACTACCAGTCCTCGGGTCCTTACACTGACTACCAGTCCTCGGGTCCTTACACTGACTACCAGTCCTCGGGTCCTTACACTGACTACCAGTCCTCGGGTCCTTACACTGACTACCAGTCCTCGGGTCCTTACACTGACTACCAGTCCTCGGGTCCTTACACTGACTACCAGTCCTCGGGTCCTTACACTGGCTTCAGTCCTCGGGTCCTTACACTGACTACCAGTCCTCGGGTCCTTACACTGACTACCAGTCCTCGGGTCCTTACACTGACTACCAGTCCTCGGGTCCTTACACTGACTACCAGTCCTCGGGTCCTTACACTGACTACCAGTCCTCGGGTCCTTACACTGACTACCAGTCCTCGGGTCCTTACACTGACTACCAGTCCTCGGGTCCTTACACTGACTACCAGTCCTCGGGTCCTTACACTGACTACCAGTCCTCGGGTCCTTACACTGACTACCAGTCCTCGGGTCCTTACACTGGCTTCAGTCCTCAGGTCCTTACACTGACTACCAGTCCTCAGGTCCTTACACTGACTACCAGTCCTCAGGTCCTTACACTGACTACCAGTCCTCAGGTCCTTACACTGACTACCAGTCCTCAGGTCCTTACACTGACTACCAGTCCTCAGGTCCTTACACTGACTACCAGTCCTCAGGTCCTTACACTGACTACCAGTCCTCAGTCCTTACACTGACTACCAGTCCTCAGGTCCTTACACTGACTACCAGTCCTCAGATCCTTACACTGACTACCAGTCCTCAGATCCTTACACTGACTACCAGTCCTCAGGTCCTTACACTGACTACCAGTCCTCAGGTCCTTCAGTCCTCAGGTCCTTACACTGACTACCAGTCCTCAGGTCCTTACACTGACTACCAGTCCTCAGTCCTTACACTGACTACCAGTCCTCAGGTCCTTACACTGACTACCAGTCCTCAGTCCTTACACTGACTACCAGTCCTCAGGTCCTTACACTGACTACCAGTCCTCAGGTCCTTACACTGACTACCAGTCCTCAGGTCCTTACACTGACTACCAGTCCTCAGTCCTTACACTGACCAGATGTCCTCAGGTCCTTACACTGACTACCAGTCCTCAGGTCCTTACACTGACTACCAGTCCTCAGGTCCTTACACTGACTACCAGTCCTCAGGTCCTTACACTGACTACCAGTCCTCAGTCCTTACACTGACTACCAGTCCTCAGATCCTTACACTGACTACCAGTCCTCAGTCCTTACACTGGCTCCCGGTTACATGTAGGATTGATTTTAAAGTACTTTTACTCATTTATAAATCACTCAATGGTCTAGGATCTAAATACGTTGCAGATATGCTCACTGAATATAAACCTAACAGAGCACTCAGATCATTAGGATCGAGTCAGTTAGAAATACCAAGGGTTCACACAAAACAAGGAGAGTCCGCGTTTAGCTATTTTGCTGCCTGCAGCTGGAACCAGCTTCCAGAAGAGATCAGATGAGCTAAAACATTATCCACATTTAAATCCAGACTCAAAACTCATCTATTTAGCTGTGCATTTGTTCAATGAGCACTGTGCCACGTCCCAACTGATTGCAATATGTAGAATCATTTTCTATTCTTAACCGTTTTAAATTCATTTAAAATCTATTTTTATATCATTTTGTTTTTATTGTTGTTGTTTTAATGTCTATTTCACTTCATTTTATGTAAAGCGCTTTGAATTACCACTGTGTATGAAATGTGCTATATAAATAAACTTGCCTTGCCTTCACTGAAGAAGAACAACCATGTTTCTTCACACAAACCTTGAACGTCAGACAGGAAGTTCTGCTACGTTTCACATGTTTCCAGCTGGGTCCAATTAGAGTGAGCTTCTCTTTTAGTTTAAGAGCTAAAAGGCCAATGGCCTGATTCAGGCAAGATTACTCAATTTGAAGGTAAAGCCAATGGACAAAAGTCTGCTCTGGGCCCTGGAGCCTGTTGTGACAAACAGAAACAGTAGCAGTTGGCGTCAAGTCCTCTTTTCCTGCTCCTCGCCATGAGGCAAAGCTAGAATAATTAGCAATGACAAAAGTCCTGTAAAAATAGAAGATGCCCCCGAAAGCCTGTCAGGTTAACATGAACTTTGTTTAATGAAATATCGCCTAACCCTTCCCCTTCTGTTCTGTAGTCACATCGCGATGACACTCGTTTCATGCATTCTTGGTGGGGCGCTTTGAGTCAAGTCACAGAAAACTACAGCAAAAAGACAAATAAGTGTTGCAACGGGAACATTTAGAGTGAAAAGGTCACATAAGCAAAGTGTGAAGATTCATCAGCTAATCTAAAACAGTCTCGAGAGGGGCATTAGAGAACAGTCAGAAAATTTTCGGCATCATCTCATTTGAGCTATGTTAGCACTGAGGTTTGTTTCGTAACTGCGATGGCAGACGGGGACAACACTGTCACACCCACACAACAGACCTGTGGCTCTATACTAGGGGTCGACCGATATGTGTTTTTCAGGGCCGATACCGATACCGATTATTACAGATCAAGTAGACCGATAACCGATATTTTGAACCGATATACGTGTCTGGTTTAAAAATGAAAATGAATGCCAAAATTAATAATAACAAGAGCTCTGACAAAAAAACGTTCTTTAAATGCTTTTAAACATGTCTTTAATTCTGAAAACTGTTAATAACAACAACATTAAATAAACAGTAATATTAATAATAACATAAGTACAGAGATCACCCAGAAGCATTCTGTAAACATTTTGTAAAACTTAAAGTAAACGTATTTAGCGTATTGTGTGATTATTCTCAACAAAAGTTGTAATAATTGTTGTAGTTGTATTACGTATACAGTAATATATTCGGCTAAACCGAACTTATATTTTGACAGGTTGCCATGAGGACATTTTAGGTTTCTGTAGCCTATGTATATATGATATGACGATCGTTTTACTCAAATGAAACGGTCAAATGCTCATCAAGTGACTCTCATGAAGTGACTCTGGGGATGTTGTTTATGTATTTATGTCCTCGTTTAGTGAGACGGCAGACGCTGAAGTCACTGCGAGCGTCACACGCTTCAGTATGTGTGTGTGCAGTAAATGAAACCGCACGTCTGTGTCATTCATTAACAGAGATGCAGAACATGCAGGATTCATATTTAAAGTGTTTTTGCGGCTTAATATTTATAGATACTAGTCCATAGCGCGAGTCGATTTAAGTGTACTGACCTACTTTTGATTAATTCATCCAAACTTCGACACATTCCGTGACATTCCGCGTTATACGGTAAAGTCCATTATATGACTGCATTCCACGATTCCGCCCGCCTTTTCCGCATCGCGGACATCATGGGTTATATTGAGGTGTTTTGCAACTTCAGCAACGTCTGCTGCTGCTTTACTTTTGAGAGACAACTGATGCGTGATCACTGAGGCAGCTCCAGTTAGCAAGTGCTCTCGGTGTGAGACTGCCTTCAGTTTTCCGCGTTGATTGGTCGGACTCGTGACTCTCTACATATCAGATGAGCGGTGGGCGGAGATTGCTCTCGTGACTCTCTACATATCAGATGAGCGGTGGGCGGAGATTGCTCTCAGAGATTGAGAGATCGCCTCACTCTCACAGAGTGTTGAGCTCAGACAGGCTGCATCGAGCCAAATAGTGCATTTAAACATTAAATAGTTTCACCTGTATTATTTATTCACCAATAAATAATGTCACCTGTAAATAGTATGTTTGTTTGCATAAAAAAAAAAAAAAAAAAATATTATCGGCAAATCTGTTTTTAAAATGGCCGATATCGATAATCGGTAAAATGCTTAATATCGGCGCCGATAATCGGCCAGGCCGATAATCGGTCGACCCCTACTCTATACACAAAATAACGGGATTTTTCAGTTACGGCATTGAGTATTTCCTTATGCTCATAAATTATGAGATGAGAAAGAGATTGAAAGTATGATAAATGTCATTGTTATGAAATGTGCCTGGCATGAGGAGGATGGTTACTTTTGTATCTAAATGTTAATTATAATCTAAATGGAACAGCATCTAAAACTTAAGTGCAAAATATAAATAGCATCAGTTTGGAATCAGATTTCCTGAATAAGAAGTGCTTGTGGTAAGTTAATGCTTCATAAAAGCCTATTGTGTTTCATAATTCTTTCTTAGGGGATAAAATGTTTATGGTATATTTTCGACGTTCATTCAGGATAGACTCTCAGCATTACAGACGTCATGCAGGCAGTGTTAATAGACACTTTCTCACAGGAGGAACCTTTTCATAGCTCCTAGAACTATTGGAAAAAGTTCCCGCGTTTGCAGTGTTCGCACTAGAAACTAGGAACGTATTTAGTTCATTTGGGAGAACTAATTCAGCTCCTTCAGATGGTCTAAAACAGAACTACAAGTGACGTAGTCCGTGTTTTTTATTAATATTTATTATCCACAGTATACTGTATTGTACATTTTATCTCTTTGCACATCCTACACTTTTTATTTTATTATTTGTTCCCTTTTTCATTCTCACCTATATTTATATATATCTTATCTTGTGTTATGTTTCATTGTTTTATTGCTTATGTTATTTTTATTTTCTATTTTATTATTATTTTTTGTTTTTTTTGCACTGTCCATTGAGCGGACCTGTCCCGACCTACATTTCACTACTGATTATACCCTGTATGATTGTGTATGTGACAAATAATAAAGAACCTAACCTTGTAGTGTAGCACGTGAAAGATCGGCTTCCCTGTGTTTTTAAGACGACGTGTACAGATATATAATCCAGGAACCTGTTGTTGCCAGTTGTCTGCAGCGCCGAGTTCTTTTCTCAGTCTCAAATTGATGATATATAACACTACAAGAGATTTAGTTCATGCTCTTTCAATCGCGTAAATTGTTTGTTTACATGTTTGTCTCCATTATCACAAAACCCACGATACACAACAACAACAGCTCCGATCACAGCGTCCTCATTCACCGGCTGTTGACGTTTGTAGATGCGGCAAAGACTGTCGCTGTCAGCCGCTTCAGAGCAGGGCTGTAGCTATCGAATATTTTAGTAATCGAGTATTCTACCGAAAATCCCATCGATTAATCAATCGGATAAGAATAACTTTTTCTTTATTAAAGCGCAATCCTAAATATACAAGAGAAAATAAGACAAGTCTCTTAAAATGAACAAGTCATTTGTTTCCTTTTTAGACAAATGTAAAATTTTATTGCTGAAATTGCGTATATTAATAACTGTGAAAACTAAACCTATTTAGTGCATTTAATTGCCATATTACATTCATAATGCAAATACAAATATATTTAAAAAAATCATTAATTTCAAAAATACTTAGAAAAGGTAAACATAGTACAATCTAAAACTAAGACATACATCAAAATAATAGTAATACAAAAAATATGAAACATTACGCAACTTAACTTTCAAGTTTCAGCCTAACTACAGCTCAGGTATGACAAGCTTTTACTGTCTTCTTAGAAGAATTGTGGCTTTGTGGTGAGAGGGAAGATTAGTGGACAGGAAGCTAATGTGGAGCAAAAACAGGAGTCCATACACATAACATCAACACATTTTTCAACAACATGAATTTAAAGTTATTTGGAGAATAAACCCTCCTAAATGTCTCTCTGCATACTGGTGTGTGTGTGTGTGTGTGTGTGTGTGTGTGTGTGTGTGTGTGTGTGTGTGTGTGGTGTGTGTGTGTGTGTGTGTTGTGTGTGTGTGTGTGTGTGTGTGTGTGTGTGTGTGTGTGTGGTGTGTGTGTGTGTGTGTGTGGTGTGTGTGTGTGGTGTGTGTGGTGTGTGTGTGTGTGTCTGGTGTGTGTGTGTGTGGTGTGTGTGTGTGTGGTGTGTGTGTGTGTGTGTGTGTGTGTGTGTGTGTGTGTGTGTGTGTGTGTGTGTGTGTGTGTGTGTGTGTGTGTGTGTGTGTGTGTGTGTGTGTGTGTGTGTGTGTGTGTGTGTGTGTGTGTGTGTGTGTGTGCGTGCGGTGTGGTTGCAAACAGTGCTCTGGATGTAGTTACAGTAAATGGTAGAGATGCAACGAAATGAAAATTATGGGCTGAAACTGAATTCTGGAGGTGCTTGGTCAAAAACCAAAACAGGAAATGCTTTGTAATTATTATTTTTTTATTAAATAATATAAAGTAATTGTGTAAGACTTCTTAATTTAAATACATTTTAATGACAGAATTTAAAAAACACAAGCCAATAAAATAACCACACTTTTATTGAAAGAAAATTGGACAGAAAATATATGAATATTAAATATCAATGTATTATTTTTATTCAGTTCTATGCAACAGAATCAGACATAACTGTTGTTGTTTTTGACTAATTATCCAAATAATGTATAGTCCTGCAAACAGGGTTTTTCTTTCTCTGAGGCGGAGGTATCATCCTGATCATGTGCACACAACGTACCCTTCAACACTTTTACATGCAATGTATTTTAGCTGTTATAACAATGATATGATTGAAGAAAATGACAATTATAAAGTTGTGTTTTATTTTCTCTCACCTGATGCTTTATTGTTATTTGTTTTTAAAACAGCCTCATGAAATGTTTTATTTTTCCTTATTTTATTTTTTATTATTTCCTAAATGTATTATTATTATTAGAAATTATGATTCTGTGTAAAGAAACATCAAGTAAACATGCATCAAAATATAAAACCCTGGCAAAGCTGTATTATCAGTGAATGTGAGAAGAGAATAGCAGGGAGCAGATCACTGAAGGAGATTTTACAGCTGTACCACAGCATGTGACAGCACAGCAGCTCTACTGCAAACAGGTACAAGTATACTAACGCTACATAGACCTTTCTTATCGGCGGGTTATTTGAGCAGACTTAGCTTTTCCGGTGAGCATGAGCGGTAAGTGAGCAGAATGATAGAGCGTAATATTGAACAGAGCGTCACGCGGTGCAGTGATTACGGCTGAGGTAGAGAGAGGGGAAACCTGGACACTGCTGGACTGAGAAATGTAAAGAACACCTCGAGATGAAGTAAAACTCATTAACATTGTGAATGTGAGCTTAGTTGTTTACAGTTTCTGAGCAACATAACTCGTCTAATTAATGTAGAATTCAACTGATGTCTTACATAACATGAAGTGGTTTTGCACGGATGCCAGATATATCCGTCATCTGTTATAAATAAGCTGATCTTTTGTTTTGCAATCTTTCTAGTTCACATTAAAAAGAGAAAATTGACAAAAATAATAACTACATAATAACTATCATTTTTGAATTATTTAATTCACTGGAATGTGCACATATATGTATTATACCACACTCCTATTTATTACATTAATTATATTAACACTTCTTCTCAAATGTTTGTGCAAAAGTAACTGTATTGTATAAAAATATAGCATTTTATGATAGTCTGAGTCATATCGTGATATAAGATTTTGGTCATACCTCCCACTCCTACAGGAGGCTTAAGAGGGTATAAGAAGCCTTTTGAGTTTGGTCATCACAATGAAAAGCACACAGTGTGGCAACCGCTAAGCAACACTAATGCACTTGACTCCTTTCTTCTCTCAGCCAAACAGAACTCCTTTACTTCTTTAACATTCAGTAGACTGGATATAAAATGAACAGTGGACCCAAATCCCTTTTCTCAATCTGGCTGCATCGCTGTGAGCTAATGAAGGTCTGGCTTTGTGCCTATATGTGACAGATTGTGAAAGGCCTTTTTAAGTGTGCCCGAGGGGCTTTTTAAGCATTACACTCCGCGCTGACCAATAGCTGCACGGTATATCGCTTAAATCTGACAGCGAGTCTTTTGGGCGAAATCGCACATCAAAAGTGATGTAAACAAGTTTGTAGCCAAAGTCTAGATTCTCCTGCATTGCCACTGTGTTGAGTGACTCTATTCTTGGCAAAAACAATGCATCCATAGCGAGCCAATGTTGCTCAAAACTAAAGCCTTCAATAACAAATCTGATCCAGTTAATTTGGTGCACTAGAAAAATGTTGCTAGTTTACTTCAATGCAACAACTTGGGACAAAAACAGCTTATGAAAACTGGGTCACGGCACCAAGCAAACAACTGATATGTGGAGCCAGAATAAAAGATAAAAAAGTAAACGTGATTGTTTTTTTGGTTACTAGACACATTTTTATTTCTACACCAAGTCAGTAGACAATCAGTTGTCGAGTTTCAACTCACTGGGACAAAATCCACTGTGTGAGCAACAGAGAGAATTTGCAGCAACAAGCTGAATCCGATCCATTAACATGACATCCACAGCTTCCCCTGTCGCCCCGCTATTAATTATCTGGCTTTACAAGAAGATTAGGACAAAGCAAACGGAAAACAACAATGCAAGACTCGGCCATGCCTCGCCAGTATAATTACCCGTCCAAAGTAAACAGAGCAGGAAGACTAATGCGCGTGGCACGGGTCAGCGTCACTTGAGTACTGACATAGCCTGCTCGTTTCCTCCCTCATTCTTCTCTTTCTTCAGTGCGAGGAGTGGGCAGATGTGTGTGCGTGCGGTGGAGGGATGGACGTCCAACCAAGAAACACGCTGAGATCTGCTGCTGTCTGTTTAGTCGGCCCCTCCCACGGTTTCCAGGCTGATGAGAATGAAGGAAATATCTACAGGGTCTTCGTCACTATTAAATTTGAATCCCTCAAAGTGAGCTAAAGCAAACATTTGACTGGAGGCAGAGAGATTGATGTGGGGCTGTCATTGCTGCTGCAGTTTATATTCACAAACAGTCTGCTAGCGCTTGAAGTCGCCCACACGTACACACACAGAAATGCCTGAAGGTCATCTGCCTTCCCCCAAGATGCAAATTGTGAGATCGGTTCTTCAGAGGTTATTTGTTGCATTCTGATAACTGCAGGACAGCGAGCACATGATGACTTCTGAAATAAAAACAAAACAACTAATGATATTCCAGAGACTCGTTGTTTCCTGAAACTAAATTAAGCGGTGGCACTGCACCGCTACTGAACCGACAGCAGCAGGGCAAAATGAATTATATTGCAATAGAGTTGTGAGGAACTGCAGTCTGAAGTGAATAAGGGAACATATAAAAGTAACGCAAAGTCAACACATCTTTGTTCTCGTCGTCTTCATTGTTCACATGCTAAAATAAATCTAGTTCACAAGCGAATGCATTCTTCACAGTATGTAACTAATTTTTCTTGCCGTTGTAATGTACAATGATGGCAATAATGCCTGCTCATATGAGGCAAATACTGTATAAATATTGTATTGTATGTTGCAAGGAAGTAAAGGCTAATAAAAATAACCAATAGGGCTGTGACGGTGGCAGATCTTTACCACCGCGGTGGTAATGGACCAACTACAGCCAGTGGCGCGGTGTTGAGATATATATATATATAATTCTGAAATGCAAAAATAAATCAACGAGGCTCAATCATCTATTAACAAACATGCGTGTTTCTTTCAGCACATCCGTCAGTGAACACACAGCCTGCAAAACACTAAAATAAACATCAAACCAATAATACTTTTAAATAGGAAAGTAGCCTTAAATAATAAAGTTAAATACAGGTCTACTTCACACGAGCGGTGCCGAGAGAACCCATTATAATCAGTGATGCTGTCTACACTAGATGCAGCGCGATACATACGACAAGACAAATCCCTTACAGTAAACTGCCTCGTCCTATTTATGACGTGCTGACACAAAGTATAAATGTCCTGTAGACAGACTCAACCTGTTGTATTGTGACGCGGCGTCCGGTTTAGACACGATTCACGGTTCCTCCACCATGCAAGCGGAGCGTTAACTCCTCGTGTGCTGCGTGCGCTCTCTGTGGAATAGAAATCGCTCAGTATGTGGTCACATTTCTTGTTTGCATCTTTAATTTACCGCTGTCTCGTTCGTATTTGGCCAGTTTGGAGAAAGCCTCACCAATACAAACCTGACCAGCCGAGCGTTTGCGATCACGTGAACTTGAAGACACTTGTACAAACGCGGATGGGTGACATGAATAGAGAGGGCTCGATGTCGGCGATGTAGTATTTGGTTTCCCAACAAGGTCCATCGCTCATCACGAAATACATTTTCTTGCGCTCAAACCTGCCAAACTAAAGGAAACGCTGTGTATGGCCATTAATGTCATTTCTGATTTAGCACAGCTTTATAGTCTAAATAAAACAATTTGCAACTGTTACTATGATTAATTGTATAAAAAAACGCTTGTTATAGAGTCTTTGACATCACGTGCACTATCGCCGGTGGCAATACACGCGTGTCACGGCGAACGTCACAGCCCTAATAACCAAATTAAAATAAAATAAAATGACTAATTAAGCCCAGTTGCAATGTATTAAACCATAAAATCTGTTTTTGAACACATAAAATATACAGTAAATGTAATTGATAATGAATCATCTCTGATTGGTCTATGACAAGTGGCAGCCATGAAGAAGCAAACCACAAGCCATTTCTCTAAAACAAGGACTGTTTTCTGTGTGCTTAGATGCAAGACTTAAACCACAAATTAAGGTTTTACTGGATCCTCCAGAAATCTGTAGAAAAAGCACTCAAAACCTTCTAGTACTTTGAACTGCAGAGTAAGACAATTCATTAATTAACTTTTTTTAGAAGCATGGTTAGCGGATGTTACTATGAAAATATAGGTTACTAAGCCAAGGAAGAATACAACAGCTATTCTGTCAATTTCTCCACACACACACACACACACACACACACACACACATGGATTACAATAGCAAGAAGCTCACAGGCATCTAGTGAACAATTCCCGACTTGACAGAAAGAACTGAATTGATTGAGGCACTCGAAAACCACAGGCATTTTGTTCAGCATCCACAAGGCATCACAACCTACACAGCAGCTGAAAAGAAAAATGGATCTGTCAATGACACAGCTAATGACACCCCAGAGATATGAGCAATGTCAGTCCCACAGGAGCCTGAGAAAAAATACATTCTGTTTACCCTTACTTTCACCTCCAAGCCTTGCCATTTTAAACTGGCTCGATTACAATTTTCTCGTTAAAGGAAAAACATGGCTTATTTATGCTAATGTACCACTCCTAAAACACAATTACAGCATCCATTACTGACCAACTGTTACTCAACCATGATGGAAAATGGTCTAGGGTGCAACGGATCCAAGTAGTTAAGAACTAATCAGACTGAAGTGTAGAGACGGTATATTTAATGCACTCCCTGAATCGCTTAGCCTTAAGGAAGAAACAAAATAATCATTTATTGCTAAAAATGTGCCTCTGCACTCCATGATCGCTCCTTAAATATTTTATCGACTGCGACTGGCTAAATACTGCCAGAAAGATCACTCAAAAAATAGGCCTAGATATGATAGGTACTGCGTACACGTGTGTACACAAACAAGAGGCTTCATTCAGATTGCTCTAGACTGAAGATGTACTCAATCTAATGTTTAGCATTCACACACACATAGAGGGTTCACTAAGCATTTCTCTATGTGATGTTTTCATCAGCATTCTCACCCCTCCGATCTGACAGACCCACAAGCCCCAGGCGTGACATCAGCCCCAGACATCTGTCAGTGTGAGTTGGCGACATTTGTCAAAGAACAGCTCCGTAATTCAACCATCCCATGATAAATCACTGCGTTTAGGCCAAATAACAAACAATGACTTCACAGGATTGGATTTTTAGGATTAAATTTACACGTAAGTGTGGCATGCTCATATAATCAACAGAACAATATTTCTTTAAGATGAGAAGCGTTATAGGAAACTAAAGAACGTCTTGATTCAACTCTTTCCAGTTGAATTGGATTGGCTCGACTAGACATTCACGGGCAAACATGCATCAAATAAGCAGAAACCAGGGAATACTGACTGGGTTGGGCTTTGCCCATCCATACTTTGCAAATCAATACTAATTTCCACTGCTTGATTTCTCTCCTGGTGAAGTCAGGCGATTATGAAGTACGTTTTAAAGAAAAAACTATAATATTTATTAAAGAAATCCAAAGTGCACTGGCACCCAAAATAACCTCAAACTTACTTCAGGGACAAAAGCACAAACACAGAAGCTGAATGTTTGTGAAACTCGTAAACACAAGCTTGGGATTCAGTCTTTTTCTCTGACTTTTAATTACATAAGGAACAAACCCTTTGGCCAAGGGCACAGAAAGTCTCGCTGGGGAAGGTATTTTAGACACGGCTCCACATACAAGATGAATGTGTTGTGGATGCTGAGGATCAGCCGGTGGTACCGCGGTATTCCTGGAACACAGCCCAGGCCCGTCTTAATGCAGTGCCGCTTCACTGAACACGCTAACACTCGTGGAGAAGAGGAACAGATTTCGCAGAGCATATGGGACCTCGCCAGGATTCAAATAAGCAGACCGTCGGAGATGCCTCTCTTACCTGTAGAAAACAATTAATCTACCTTTTCCCTCTTTCTCACAGACAATGGCACAGAACGAGGGGCAGCAAGAGAGAAAGTGTAGGGGTGGAGAGAGAGAGAGAGAGAGAGAGAGAGAGAGAGAGAGAGAGAGAGAGAGAGAGAGAGAGAGAGAGATGGAAGAGTTTTAAAAATTGACTAAAGATGGTGTGCTGACGTGTTTCTGCTTTTCAGTCACATCACGTGGTTTCCTCTCCACTGACCTTCCCCTGACCCTTCCTACTTTCCCTGGTTGAGTGTACGGAGGAGACTGACTGCCTGCTATAAACAAACACACAAATAACAGCAAGAACAGTAGAAAAAGTTTCTCCAGGAAAAGGCAGATCTCAGTACTCGATGTAAAATACATGAATCAGCTTGTACACCTGCAAATCTTTCACAGACTGAAAATGAATCCAGATGTAGCAGGATGTGCTTACCAGACTGAGCTAAAGTCAACATCGAATCAAAACTGACCTTATTTACTTTCTTAATTGGTGCAAATTATTCCCAAAGAATAAAAACATTCCTCAATCCTCCAAACCGACTGTCCTAGGGTTGCCTCAGAGAATACCCAGAGCAAACCCACAGCAACGCGAGGAGAACTTGGAAACTCTTCACAGAAGGCCGAGACACAAACTGAACTCCTTTCCAAAATCTCAAATATTCAACATTTTATAATGGTGAATATTTGATCGTATCACACCAAAAGACCTGAGATGTGCCTCTTAATTTCTCTCCAATATGGTAGGAAATCAAATTAAACTAAATGTTGATGGTGTTAACTGTGACAAGATGATTGACGAGGCAGTTTAAACCGTTACAGGATGTAACTAAGCAACAGAGCATCCGTTAAAGTTGCATCTATGACGAAGTAGTCTGTCAAGCGTGCCTACTATTCTGCTACATACTCAAAAGTATGTTCTTTTTCTTCACAAGAAGAGTACATACTTTCAGGGCATAGTATACAGACTATGCATGACTTGGGACACAGCAAAAAAGCTTGCACAGCTTACCCTGCCTCCAGGGTCTTCTGATTGGTCCACTGTTTTGGAACGGACATTGATGAGCGACGCTGCGTGTAAAAGTTGGATTTTCTTTTTTACTTGACAGCATCTAAAAATGCGGCACTGTTTGCAAAGATGTGAGACATGAGTGCAATGGTCACACATATCCATCTAGCGCATATTTACACAAAAAAACTATGGAAAAGAAACTCATTGGAATGGAAAAACACATTATGTGTGAACGGCCCCTAAGAATTTCACTGATCCGTTCAGGTGGATAAGATTATGTATAGACAAATGTAAAGAAATCCACACTTTTTAATCAAATAAGAACACAGTTGTGCCTTATGTTGACTTTATGGTGAAATTCCATCTTCTAACCAACAAGGCCCCCGAGGGCTAAGAAACATGAGTGTACTGCCCGCTGTCAAATACTACCCACAATGTCAAAACAGCCATGACGTCCTCCTTCCGGGCCCTGAAATATAAGGCCATAAAGCTGTGCGCCACTATAAACCTGTACCCATCTGCTGATTTGTGGATCCAATTACTTTCTTTCTGTAATGGCTATGTTCAGTGCCATGATGTTCAGGCAATCGCTGGCAGCTCCTCAGTTTCCTGCTCGTCGCTGACCTCAGCGGTCACCGTTTCGGACCGTGCCCCAAGAAAAGCACTCGTCATGCACCTTCAACTCCCAGATGACAATCCAGAGGAAACGAAAGAGGTCAGTCATATTGCCATTGACATTCCACATTTATCGAAGAGGGGCTGCTTACACCTGCAGCGGATTCGGTTGAGTGGCCCTCGGTGATGTAACCAAGATGTATGCTGAATCCCCCTGTCAACACGGCCATGTGGGTACAGGGGCGCAGGGGAGCCAGCTGACAGGTGCTGACAGATGGATTATCTTCAGGGCCAGCGGTGGTCCTGGCTTCTGCCAGAGCCGAACTGGCAGGCCAGAGTAAACCAATCACAGCCGCTACCCATCCAAACACCAGGTGTGTCCCCTCCAAAACCCTGGCGCTGCCACCTTCTTCCTGCTGGTGTGAAACAGCTGACTGTGAATAGCCACATCCACATAAGAGACCAAGCTGGCTGTTATAAGTCTCACCGAGGCATCCAAGAAAATACCGTGAGCTGGAGTGCATTTTATCGCCCCCAAAAATCTAATTAATTAAACTTCATGAAGAGGCAGATGTTCATAGCAAGTGTTGGACTTCAAATTGTCCTGCGTGTTCAAAAATAGAAGGAGGCTTCAAAAGTCAAAGTATTGAAATTTATTGATCAGAACAGCGCAGCGCGCTGGGTTGTCTCTCAGACCAACGTCTCACAGAGAAACAACAACAGGGCAATATTTCACAAAGTATTTATAGATATTGTGTCGACTTGTGTCATTTTCTCGTTGGCCGCCAGAACCATCCAACGCTCCTCCAACATTCTTCTCCCTTTGTTCCCTTTGGGTCCTTGGTACAGAATGTTCTCACAGTGTGTACTTCTTTGTTTTCTATGTGCTTGTAGCTTCTTCAAACTACCCCTCTGTGATTTTTCTCTGCACACAAGGCTACTTACACATTACGTCACATTACATTCCATAATGTATCAAAAAACACATCAGTTACAGCTCATAGCATTATACTCCCAGCAAGCACTGTAATTAACCTTTAATAAACAATCCCATAAAAATCATCACATATTGATTATATTCATAGTATAATATAACTACTATGAGTTAGAAAAATGTAAATCCCTCACAAGCAATATCCCATTCCTAAATGACATTAGACGTCATCTAAAGGTGAATGTTCTTAACTTCAGGGAGAGATGTTCCTGGTTATTCTGTACCCTCAAGAGCTTGTGTTACTATCAAGAGAACTGCATACGGAATGAGGCCTTGGTATACAACCACGCTGGTGCCTTTGTTTTGATACTCAGCCTAAGTAACATTTTAAAGTGTGCTAGTAGATTAGCACATACACAGGAATGAATAATGAATAAGGTGAACTTTTGTCAAATTAATTAGGAAGCAACCAATTCTTTGGGAAATCACAAACTGAATGACTACACCAGGTTCACCTCTAAAAACTTTTTAGACAAACAGAAAGTTCTCAGTATCAAATGGAAACGATTTAATTCCATAAAATTTCCCCTGTGAACAAACTAAAGAGCTTAACTTGCTAAATAAACAGAATTTGGTTTTGGAAGTTTGCAGATTTGCAGCACCGTGGAGCATCAAGGTTGAGAAAGGGTCAAAACACACAAAAAAGTAATGAGAGATCTCGCGCTGTAAACCAACGCTGACCTCCCTTACAAGCATAGAGAGATTTACTGGGTCATCTCCACAGCATGCATTCCTACGGTAAAAATAGAGACAGCAATAAAGTTAGTGACGAAAACAAAGGTAAATCATCCCACCTTGTGATATGTCATCTTTTAATGAGCAAAACCAATCCAGAGGATTGAAAACACTGACCAAACTCATGCTAAAAATACTAAAAACGAATTCAAACTAGCCACTTTTAAAGCCTGGTTAAAGGTTAAGCGATCTTGTTTAAACTGCATGGAGGCTGGTTAGTGGCAATGTCAGACTAGTAACAGTTACAGCCTTTCCTTTGACGCCTGACCTCAAATCATACACTGAGCCGTTCATTCATTCTTCAAATTGTGGGTTGTATTTGAGCTTTTTTAGAAGTGTTTAGATTCCTAATGAAAGGAGGTGGTCTAAATGGTTTGTGTGTTTATACAAAAATAGCAGCTGACGAACTCCAGCACAAAACCACGTTGAAGTGGAAAATCACTGAGTTAGAACTGGAGTAAACTAGACTCTCTGTTCTATAATGAAAACAGAAAAAAGACAAGAATAAAAGAAAACACACAGTTCTTCAGAGTTCAATGAAACAAGGGCACGAGGCAAAGAAAGGTTCCAGCGAGACGCGAGTGGAAAAGGAAAGTTCTTTACTTGAGGCTGCACACATATCTGAGTTACCAAGTGACTCGGGCTTAAATGAAAAAAGCAATTTCAGCGCAGATTTATAGTATTAGATGAAAAATAGGAGGAACATGTGATTTTTTCCATTATCTACGGTGAGCTAGCGGCTGCATTACGTACGTTCTCAGGGGCCTTGGCAAACATAGGCACACTTGAGAGATGTAGTATCCTGCATCTTCTGGATGATCCATCATGCTATATGCCGTGCTGCTTACAATTGTTTTTCCTGGAAGTGCAGGGAAGGAAGAAGAAAAAAATACCATAGTAACAACAAAAACTCGGGCTCGTTTTATCTCTCACACTGTTGTGTGTTACAGCAGCGATGTACAATATTACTAGTTTCTCAGAAGAAGAGCTCACCATATTTTGGCTGTCATCTGAGCTGAGACCCGGCAATAGTGCATGGCGGCCCTTAAGCCACCAATCTGCTCCATCACAAACTGGGAGGCAGACCGAGGCTTAGTGCTTCTCCAGTGGCTGCGTTTGGCCCTTGGCGGTCCAGCATGCTCTGCTGCCTGAGCTCAGCGAGGATAACCTCGAGGGGTTAAATTAGACACAGAAACACGACATGTTGCTCCTGTCTGTGAACCGCGAGGTTAAATTAGACACCTCCTGTGTTCCAAAAGATGGTTGTCAATAATGAACAGTGAGCCTGTTCTTGTCGTCTCACTTTTAGGCCCTGTGAACACAAGTTCTGCGCTTCTGCCAGATTCAAGGCCATTATTTATCACTACAAGGGGAGAGAGGAATCCTCTCGGCCATTATGCCTGCTTCCTTAAACTTGAAGCGATAAGCCTTTGTTATTAGCTGGGGGTTTGAGCTGAATCTTCTTGCTTTCTATCTCACTTCCACTTCAGGAAACATTTGAGTGAGAGGGCCTGCTGTCACGGACACTTGAACATGAACCTCCTCCCTTGCTTGAAAGCCCAGCAGGCTGTTTGTTTTATTTTTATATATATATAGATATTTGACTGACCGCCTGAATGATCAGAGCAGTTCTTCACAAATTCACACATCCAATTTCATCAAAAAGAGATTTTCAAGAGAAACCTGTATAACGTGCAGGATGGACAGGGGCTCTGCTATAATATATGTTGGAAATATGTATCTATAATACTGAATATAACATAACTTGTGAGTAACGCGAGTCAAATATTGATTTGTTAACTGCACTGATAGATTCATTCTGTGAAGGATTAAGGCTGATTCAAAGCAGAAGATATTCATTTACATTTACATTTATGCATTTAGCAACGCTTTTATAAAGCGACTACAGTTGCATTCAGGTTATACATTTTCATTAGTACATGTGTTTGAATCGAATCCACAATTTGCGCAACAGATCGCAAATGTCAGACCACTGAGCACAAGAACACGTAATTCATAACTGGTCTTTACCATTCATTAAAAGAAACGGCTCATAAGAGTAATGATTTGTGTAGCGCATTACAGCACATATCAAGTATTTTTGTTAAATCACATCCACAGAATGAAACTCAGATCGGTAATTCAAAATGGTGCAGGACACACTGTCACAGCATACAAATGAACTAGCAATTAAATGTTACTAATACATTATTACAGAAGAAACAGATTTAGCAAGAATGAATTGCTGAACAATTGAAATGTGTTGGGACAGAATGTTTAGCATTAGCAGATGGAGAGAGACCCAACCGCCTTGTTGTGCTCTGGCACGTCTGAGAGGAGAGAGCCAAAGAAATACGCAAAGGACCTCATAAACAACAATTGACTTAAAAAAATACAAAATAAATCTCTTATGCATTTCTCATTAGGATTTGAGATAGCTTGCACTGTTACAGATGTTAATTAAACAATGTCTTCTTGCAGTTCTTCAGGCTAAGTTTTGTTTGTCGTACAGTTAAACAAGTGTCCTGTTTAACATCGTAAAAATCAGATCGAACTTACATTTATATACACTGTTTTATTTTGGATCTGAAACTGTCTGAGAGAGTAAATATTTACAACTAGCCTCTCATTGTGCACTTGGTTTCTTGTAATGAAAGGGAAAATACACTAAATAAAAATAGCGCTGAAAACGCTTACCCAGCGCAATGTGGCTCTTCATTATCCAACACTGAGGAGCATTTGTTACAGCGTCCATTATCAGGTACACCGTTCCTTAGCACTGAATACCACAGCGTTTAATTAGCAAAGCACAGAAAGACACAGATCTGTGCAAACTGCTGGAGAGCCGTGAGAATACAACAAACTCAATTATGGGAAAATACTGCACATGCATTGAAATGAGGTTGGAGGAACACATAAACCCTTGCAAGCCTAAATAAGACACGTGTCACGCATGGAGAGAACACGGGTATGAAATGAGTGACATCCAGGACAGAAAGATAATCAGGAAATAATAAATCTAACTGTTTTCAATCATCAAGCATCTTTGAAAATGGTAAATCCTGAAGTTCCTGTATTGCTTGGAAAAGCAATGATGATTATGTATTTGCGTAACTGGAGTCGATTACACTATGTAACAATAATTCTGACCATCTGGGTTTATTATTCACGCTGACAGCGATATTTGTGCTGGAGAAACGCAGGTCACTGTACTGTTGATTGCTAGTAGGCGTCTGGATGGCGTAACGGTACTGGTGGGCTGAGGTTACACGTCAATGATGTCATTTTATTTTGACAAGTCATCCGTTTCTGGAGGGGAAAGCACTTGTATGTAAACCTGCAGCAGTGAATAATGCATGATATCATGAACAAGATGAACGATTATCAATGCATGAATCAAACTCGCTCAGAATACCGACAATTTCTGACACATTTCCATGCATCATGTTTTCATTATATCACTCAATGGTGCAGAGACAGATTATACAGAAGAGTGAAATCACTCGACTTCTGAGTGTTGCCTATCCTCATCTACAGTATCTCACAGGAGACGGAGCGTGTCAGCTCCACGGTCTTCACTCACATTGGTAGTTACATCATTTGGCATAACGCTTAATGTTTCTCAACTTTGTTGTTGCTGTAGCTCATATCATTAATAATGAATAACTTCAGCTAACTTTTTCAAAACATCTAGATCAAAATGAACTTTTAAATGCTCTATAGACATCTACAGTCCTCTCAAATTCAAGGCAAATGATCAAATGGGCTCTGATAAACATTTAAAAGATCTCTATTAAACGCTCAAGCACAAGTACAAACCAAGGTGATTCACACACAGTATTACAGCAAACACTTCACAGAATACATCCAGAAATATAGTAACCTTCAGTTAAAATTAAAAGGCATACATTGGTTTGAAAAGCAACAAGTTTGCCAGACCACTCTATAATCAGTCTCAGAAATACATCAGCTACTTTGTTTTTACTTTTCTAACATTGAATAAACTCTGAGAGTCTCGTACATTAATCTATTCTATTCTATTAGAATTTCAATCTATTGGACAAGGACTTGTGTCTTTTTAATCACAGATGTTGAACTCATTCTGCAGCTGAACAATCACAACTACTGTAGTACTTCAGTTTATCAGTTAATACGATGTCTGTTAGATTGTTTTTTACTTATTGTCTACTGTCAGATCTTTGGATTAAAATATTTTTCTGTGTATTAAATCCTCTTGGCAACTCTTATGTGACAGTCACTGAATCACCAAACCACAGATATCTGCCCACAAACTATTTCTCTCACGAGTCTTCTTCTTATATATATATAAAAAGCCATTTCTTGCTTCTTTTTACGTAAGCAACCTCTGTCACAAATGCATTTTACACTTCTTCAGTGCCGCCCTCCCCTTTTTTCATTTCGGTTCTTCTGCTTTCACGAAAGCCCAGAGACTGTCCATTATGTGTAATTTAAATGGCCACTCCCTGCCCACCGAAAGAGCTGTGTGAGAAAGTGCATGACTGTCACAGCAATACGAGGCTTTTCCATCACACTTCAGGATGAGGTGAGTATTACCCAGACACATGCTGGACGCCTTTCACAGTAAGACATGGAGAGTTTTAAAGAAAAATGATTATAAACATATTAGTATCATTTTGCACACACAATATCATCACACACACCCTTGATTGATGCATATTTATTTATTATTATGACAGTAAGCCTCTGTTCTGTTATTGAGAGATGACAATAGTTTATATTTTCCTCTCGCTAACAATGATGTATTCACCGTGCAATCAAAAGAAGACACAAGCTTCAAAATAAATCACATGTGAGTCATACGCTTAATGTTCTCTGTTATCATTTCAAATATAACAGGTGCATATATACTTTATACTATTTATGACTGTTTACCAAATGATTACAGTATATAACACTGTAATATAACATTTACTATAAAGTTGTTTAGTTTGTTAACATTAGTTAATACAATAGATAACATGAAGTAACAATGAGCAATAATTAATCTTATTAATTAACATATTCAACATTCTAACATACTGAAAAACGCAAATAGCAATATTAATAACTAATCATTAAAATTATAGTGAATGCTGTACAATGCATTAACTGCTATTAATGTGTTGAACCGTATTAAAGTGAGTATCTGAATAAATGAAGATTATTTTATTCTCAGTCTCGGTTTACTTACTTTCTCACTATAACTGTTTTTGATCATTTTGAACTATCATTGATCTTGCCAGCACCTTTAACAGCTCCTAAGATTTGAGTCATGTAGTATTGTTGAAACTGACAGCATGCCTTACAGTCTGTATACTGAGCTCTACCGTTGAATGAGTCCTTACAAGTCATACATGACACTAGTCAGCAAGCTTCAAGCCAACATCTTTGTATATGGCAATTCACTCCAGTAGACATGTGGATTGGGTTTCCACTTCCCACTGGAATGGATTGATACATTACAAGCGCATGTGGCAAGATGTTGCAGGAACACAGGCGAGCAAATATAGTTAATTGCGATGTCATTATAATCTCATTATAACCGGAGCAAACAGTTGTTTTAATCACCGGAGCTGTCAGTGACTGCGCTCTAATGTCGTCTGGACGACGATGGCTGTCTCAATCTCAGTCAGCTGCCTACACAAACAACGTTTTTGGGAGTAAACTCGCGTCTGTGATTCTCACAAACGCTGCACGCGTCCATGCTGTCTTTGTAGACAGCGCACTAGGGTATGAAGACACGGCCGATATAACGGATATAATGTGTCTTTAAAGTGAAGCGCGATATCACCTCAGTCCCTAAAGTGATTCGCTAGGAAATCCCTATGTGCTCCGTATGTAATGCTGATTCTTATCGGAGTTATCATTTATTTTTTCCCGACCGTAACGTCCGTTAACGGGCGGCTCCCTAGTCTGTAGTATAGACCTCAGAAACGGGACTGGCCACATTTAATGTCTCTAATCTATCCAATAAAGTTAAACTGAATACAGCGTACCTGTGTACTGCACTAGGAACATCGTCCCGAGGATTCGGTTGAAAAAGACGCCAGTTAAAGTCCCGTAGGGCTCCGGTAGTGGACGTTATTCCGCGCTAGGAGCTTGGCTGCTGGTGTCTGTGGGTCCGCTGCGCTTATAACTGCTTTAAAGTGAGCAGACCACAGCGAGAGAGAGAGAGAGAGAGAGAGAGAGAGAGAGAGAGAGAGAGAGAGAGAGAGAGAGAGAGAGAGAGAGAGAGAGAGAGAGAGAGAGAGAGAGAGAGGAGAGAGAGAGAGAGAGAGAGGAGAGAGAGAGAGAGAGAGAGAGAGAGAGAGGGAGAGAGAGAGAGAGAGAGAGAGAGACAGAGAAGAGAGAGAGGAGAGAGAGAGAGAGAGAGAGAGAGAGAGAGAGAGAGAGAGAGAGAGGAGAGAGAGAGAGAGAGAGAGAGGAGAGAGAGAGAGAGAGAGAGAGAGAGAGAGAGAGAGAGAGAGAGAGAGAGAGAGAGTGAGAGAGAGAGAGAGAGAGAGAGAGAGAGAGAGAGAGAGAGAGAGAGAGAGAGAGAGGAGGATCCACAGTCACGCTCAACACGACTACACTGTCCGCGACGCGACGCGACTAAACTAGCACGCTGTCTTTATAATTAACCCTGAGCCTGAACGCGAACGACGTCTCTCACGCGCTCGATTGACGGTTATTGACGGTTGACTCGTTTGAAAGCTCATATATTGATTGCGGTGCGCGAGAATCCCATTCACAAAATACGCAGTATACGGTCAGTAACGGTGAAATGTGTCTACCGAGGCTTAGTTTAAAACGTTGACAAGTTGTTACAGTATACGAGTACCGAAAATATTGTCGGTAAAGTTTCTATTAGAACAATTTAATGTAACTTCTACCAAAATAATAATTAGCCTCGTATAGTATCGTTTTATTTATTTAGGCTATTTAAAACCAATAAATAAGTATTAGCCAACAAAAATAACTGTGTGTGTGTGTGTGTGAGGTGAGAACGTATGTAGGTTTTTGTTTTCCATCACACCAGGGCACATTGATATGTCAACATGTGTGTATGTAGGCTATAGATATTTACATTTATGCATTTAGCAGACGCTTTTCTTTTATCCAAAGCGACTTACATTCAGGTTATACATTTTATCAGTATGTGTGTTCCCTGGGAATTGAACCCACAACCTTTTGCGCTACTAACGCAATGCTCTACCACTGAGACACACACACACACACACACACACGTTGGTTTTTATGGTTTACGGGGACTTTCCATAGGCGTAATGGTTTACAAACTGTATGTGCTATTGCCCTACACCTAAACTTAGCCCTCACAGGAGACGGTGCATTTCTACTTTCCCCCAAAAAACTCACTCTGTATGATTTATAAGCGTTTTAAATTATGGGGACACTGAAAATGTCCTCATAAATCACCTTCTCCTTGTAATACCTATGTCATACCCATGTCATTATACAAATTTGTGTCCTCATAAACCACATAAACATGCACACACACACACACACACACTTTTTTTTGCTAAACCTGGTTGCTAGTTGCCGTGGTAATCTTGAGTAAAATAGCCTACATGCAATAACACGTCTGTGTATAATAAGGGATCCTTTAAGCGTTTCTTTATCGCTGTAAAGTGCGCATATACTGGTTGTGTGCCCAGTAGAGGGAGCAGAGCAACAGTTAAACTTGAGGCTAATTGCCATATAAACTACAACAGGCTCTACAGTAAAACCCCAAGGCCTCTTAAATAATGCACAAGTATTCATTGCAGTGGACAAGAACACTGCTGAAGTAATCTGCCGTTCTGTCAGAACAAATACATATTCACGTGTCAAAGGAAGCACCTTTCAATGTAAAGGGATATCATGACAGAATTTCAACCATGCCTTCAAGTTTGACCTGATTTGATTTATTTATTTGGAAAAAAAACATTAAAATGACATTCAACCACAAAAGCAATGTAGGTGACAAGAACATATGAACCGAATAACACAGCTATATTCTTACATGTGATTTTCTATTGTCTCCGAACAATGTGCAAGGTGTTGTTAGCAGCACATGTGACTTTCATCACACCAGAGGACCAGGACAGATGAACACTTGTGCATTTCTGTTCTTTTCATTTGTGTTTTTTGACTATTTTGGGCGCGTTAATGCAAAAGGAATAATTTGTTCCAGAAGTATGCATTTTTATTTGAATTGTATTAAAACACAAAAACACTCATAATTACCTAGCATGTAATAAGATATTGATGACTGATGATTTTCCAGCAAAAAAACAAAATAAATGTTGTGTTCTGCAAGTCTAAACCTCTAAATTAAGGAAATGTTTGGTATGTTTGTTTAAAAATAAATATTAATGTATAATACTTTTAATGGCTTTTTTGACACAAACATTTTCATCCTCTAAGGACCTCTGTGTAACTTTTATTAAATCGATGTACAAGGGTTAAATAATGCTTTGGCTTGCCAGAATCCCAGATGAACTTTAACACCTCCATGTTTCCAGCTCAATATCAGCGGCCTGAGCTGCGCGGTTACGTTCAGAGCTAAGAGCATTGAACACATGTCTTAACACATTCAGGAGAATTCACAGTTCTACCGTGCGTCGTGGTTAGAGAGCAGGGGAGACTGGTGTTGTGAGCACAGCATTTGACATTACAACGGTCTCATAAAAGCATGATAAGAGAGTGGGTGGAAACCACGGCCTGCTTTAGCTGCTGTGTTTATCTTAAACCTGATGAACACTGCACACCAACATCCCCGGGGGGGTGCATTAGCATACTGAAGCACATTCAAGAATGTAGATGGTGGGGCTGAAATATCTGCAGCAGATCAAGTGTACTGCCCAGGAGTCGATTTATATTCTTAGATGTTAGATGCAAATATAATGAGCTTGTTTTGGCACACCGCCCTCGTGTATCCTTAATTTTACTTTACTTTTAGTCATTTAGCAGACGCTTTTATCCAAAGCAACTTACAAAGAAGTAACTAAAACTATAAGTTAAAAATCTATAAATACACTTAAGAAAATAAATTAAATAAACAAAAAATAATGCAAAAAAATTCAAAATATTAAAACAACAAAAAGTATGAGTATAATAATGATTCTAACATAAGCCAAACACTCATATATATATTTACTTTTACATTTATCAGACGCTTTTATCCAAAGTGACTTACAGTGCATTCAGATTATATATTTTTTTGTCAGTACATGTGTTTCCTGGGAATCGAACCCACAACCTTTGCACTGCTAACACAATGCTCAACCACTGAGCCACAGGAACATATTTATATATTATCTCATTTCCATGTAGTATGTTGAAGTACTAAAATAACTCAAATTAAACAAAAATAAAACTTAATAAAAATACAACATTACTACAACTGTAACTAAAACTAAAATAGATAAATACAAATCAAACTACATTGGTTTATCAGTAATCCTAAACAAATAACACTGAGCCAAACACACACATGCTAAAATACAACAACAACAACTTACACATAGTCAGGAATGGTTATAAAAACTGAAACAGAAGTGAAACAAGTAGTAGGAACGAGGATAAATAAGTCGATGGTCTTTACACTCCTCGGTCTTCACACGACCGCTGCCGCGGTATAATAACCTTTTTAAACCCGTCTAATTAATCACTATCTGAATTCAGCCGAATGCACTTTCCTGTTCATCACAACCAATGACCAAGCAAACGCAGACACTGACAAGAGACGCGATACAGTACGAGATCAAGCATGATTTCAGCACGTCTCCTGATACAAAGTCGCCTTATTCCCTCGCTTTTCCAGGACATCGACACCGGCCATCGGTTTTTGGCATCAGCCGCTTACCTTTGGAATTATTTTGATGTGCATGGATGCAAACATTGGCATATTCATTATAAACCGTGTATTTAGCCATTCATAACAATTCCTCTGAACGTTCCAAAGCCAAAGGGGTTACAAACAGCTGTCAAGATGATTTTTCAATGTAAAATGAGCATTTTTAAGTTTTTGGCACTCGTTTTAATGCAATTAGGGAAATAAATGTGGCATGCTGCTGTTTTGGCCACGTAGAAATATTCCAAAGCTGCGCCTGAGTCATTTGTGCAGCGAGGCAATTTCATATCACAGCATCAAAGTGACACATTAAAAGCACTGGAAACGTGGACTTTGATATGTTACTATAATACGTTATTAAGCTTAAGTGAAAAACAATAGTTCTTTAAAGAGAGGGTTTCACATAAGAGCTTTCTTACATGGCACGGCTCTTATCTGTAAATTAGCCCAATACGAGCAATCAAAGTCTGTCTGAGCAGTGCACTTTCCTTTCATTTACTCTAATCGAAAAGACCTCAAATTTCAGTGAACTACGTCACATATTAAACAGCCAACAGGTACAATAACACTAATAATCTGCTAGTATCTTGCTTTCTGTTTAACTTTAGAAAAGGGCCGTAAAGATCTACCCATGTTGCCCCGTTCCCATCAGCGGCTATCGTTTATGTGATGGTAATAGAGCTGTAGGTGTTTGACAGATGAGTCCTCTTTACAAAGATGAGCTAGTTCTTTCACGGAGGGCAGTGTTGCCCCTGGCTGGAGCGCTTGCCTTTGGCTGAAAAACAGCATTTTCCTCCCGATTCTACACAATCATGCGCCTTGCGTAACAGATATTTTTGGTTGGTTTTTAGAAGTGTGTTTGTCCATTTCCCATGTCCTGTTAGTCACTCACATGGTGTTCATGTTTTAATAACTTGAACACAATAAAAACAGGCCAAAGTTTCTCAAGGCAGCATCTAATGAATTCTCTCACCTCACAGAGAATGATTAAAAGCTGCACTGCGCTCTTATTTAATTCATGCCAAGTTGAGGGACTGACTCTTTTTTCTTTTTCACCGATTTCAAACAACGTTTTCTTCCACAGGCAAAAAAAAATATTAATATTGCATTAGATGGGAGCAAATTACCTAGAATGCAACACTTTTTGAATGGTAGTGTAATTATAGATAAATATATAGACAAAGGCGGAAATTTTTTGTAAACAAAAATAAAACACCAACAGAGGATTCAGAGACCTGTTAGCTTTAACATACATTTTCTACTTTTAAATTCTTGAGGTGCATCAAAATACATTTGTATACATGGATTAATTGGTTTTATATCATCATGATATCAGCCAGGAAAGTCAGCAAGAATTGTCTTAGCAACACATTTCTCAGGATTTGTATTATTAACAAGTGTCCGGCGAGCCGTCTCTCCATCAGGATTTATCCATCCATTGATTAGAAGGTGTAAAATAGACTTAATAAGCCAGATTGCATCATAGCTTCTTAGCTATTGGTTAACAATATCCCAAACATGTTAAAGAAAGCCATACATTTCTGTACATTATAGAATGTCTTCATTTCACTGGGGAAAAATGGGGGGGGGGGTCTCCTGTAATGAAGAAGAAAAAAAGCTAAAGCCTCAATCACTGGGTCACGAAAGCAATTAAAATCCCAAGAGCTAAACTGGAAATCTGCCCATTATTTGGCCCAACTCATATCTGAAGAGTGATGTGTCTAAATATAAACCCTGAAGGCCTTGAAAATCAGACTATTTCATACTATGTTCAGAGCAATTCACTGCATAGAAATCATATAAAATACAGGCAATCGTTCATTCATGTAGCTCCAACAGTGGAGCTCTACAAACACCGAGGTCTGATTCCCAGGGAATGCATGAACTGATGCAATCGAAGAAGGATATACGTGTCTGTCAAAGCCAGAAATGCAAAACAAAGATGAAAAGCAAAAAAAAGAAAGAAGACAGACTGGCAGCTGATGTTATCAGGTTCTTTAAAGCTGTTTCCATTTCTTATTGTTTCACTGACATTTTTAGATTTGGTCCGTTCAGCAACACTAATGACGCTGTCATCTTCAGGGATCACACTGATGCTCCTTAAAGACGTTTTTCCACCACCGCTAAAAGATTCGTTTTTTGTTGAATAGATGTTCTAATTAACAAGGTGGCAAGGGCTGAGCAGTGCTGGTAAGATGAGATCATGTCAATATTATAACTTCATTAGACCTACTAAACAAATACATATGGCTAAGCTAAGACCGCAGAGGTGAAGTTCTCTCTGAAGCCAGACCGTACAGCAGAAGGAAATCTCACCTTGTCACTCAAGGACTTTAGGACACTGTGTTCAAGTTCACAACTCTGGTTTCCACGAGGACTGTTTCACTGGAGACTAAAGGGTCTGGTGGTGAGAGTCAGTTACACATTTTTACGGCTTTAGAGGTTGAATTTTGGCAGGCAGAGCTGCAGTTTCTTTGCCATTTTCAAACCAGGAAGATTTAGCTCACATTCCAAGAGGCAAATTAAAGCAATGAATAAGATTTAGTTTGGTGAACTTTTAGAACTAACGAGATAAGTTCTTGCAAAGAGGCTTTAAGATAAACTTTTTTTCCATCAGTGGAACAGTAAACAAGATATTTAGCAGAAACTGTGGCCAGCAAGTGAGCAGCTGCTGGTCTCTGATGACAAAAAAACATATTAAAAGGAACATAAAATGTATATGCATGCTCCTGAAAATATATTGAGTACTTATGCAGCGAAACGATCGGACTGTGCAAGAAACTGAACATTATTTACAGCATTATTACCTGTAATCCAGAGCCTCAGACAAACAGTCCGGAGTGATGTTCGGTTCACGAACAAGTCATTCTTTATGGCTCTGGATTACAGGTCTTAATGTTGTAAATCATTTCTTGCACAGACCGATCGTTTCGCTTCATAAGATCTCAATACATCGTCAGGAGCCACAGGGATTCATTTAGTCTTCCTTGATATGCTTTTATATTCTTAAAACATGCAGCCGTTGACTTGCATTTTATAAATCACCAAGGCCCATGGTTTTGGCTCAAACTCTTCTTTACTGTTTAACTGATGAAAGAAAGTCACCTACATCTTGGATGACCGGAGTATGAGTAAATTAACAGCAAATGTTCATTTTAGGATTAACTATATGTTTAATATAAATGCAAAGAAGCACGAAATGAATTGCAGGCCTTCAATCATGCAACAGAATAATGCAAACGCGTGCTTGTGTTCTTCGATGAGACCTCCAGATTCATTAAGGACTGATTGACGCCTGCAGAGCCCTTCACCTCACGGCCTACACGAGTCCTGCAACTCTTCACGCTAAACCAATTAACTAGCTGTAAAGTTGAACTCTCCAGCCTCTGGCATCTCCATTATTTAAGTGTAATAGCAAAACGGCCATTTATAATAAAGGGCAACAGAGATTTGTGAGAGAGGAAAGCGGTGTTGTGTGCATTCGGCTTACAGTCAATCTCAGTAAATTCCTAATATATCAGTCTGAAAGACAAAGTCCTTTCTAAGTCCCCAGAACCATTCGTACCGGCACCGAAGTGGACCAGCGCGAATTACTCCGACCGGGATCCAATTTCACTTACTTGGACTTCCCTGAAAACACGACGAAACTGTCCTCTTTTACTTGAAAAATCACTACCAGTGCTGTTCAAATATTTTTACTCCCAAAATGGATATAAGAGAATAGAGAGAGAATGGAGAAAATAAATGTCACAAATCAGCTTCAAATGTGTCTGCATGAGCACAAGCACTCAATTTGTCAAAGCATACGTGCACAAATCTCTAGGCCAAGTGTCTGAATCATGTGAAAAGCTTACCAAACCTATATTTTGTTAGAAAGACTGTTAAAAGATGTGTACGTATGATCTGTTTCCAGCTGTGGAAGTTACACTGTAGTTCAAAAGTTTGGGCTCAGTAAGGTTTTATAATGTTTTAAGAGAAGTCTCTTATGCTCACCAAGTCTGCATTTATTTGATCAAAAATACAGCAATATTGCTAAATATGATTGCAATTTAAAATAACTGTTTTCTATGTGAGTATATATTAAAAAGTTATTTATTCCTGTAATTAAAGCTGAATTTTCATCACAGTCACATTACATGATCCTTCAGAAATCATTATAATATCCTGATTAAAAGAATAGAAACATGTTTATCATCGCTGATGTCACGAACAGTTGTGATGCTTCGTATTTTTCTGAAATACCATTATTGTATTGTGTTAAGTATTCTTTGATGAATAGAAAGTTATTAACAAGAACAGCATTTATTTGAAACAGAAATCTTTTAAAAACCTTATCAAATGTCTTTAATGAGATTTGATGAACTTAAATGCAACAATACTGAAAATATTTATTTAAAAAAAAAGTTCTCACGGATCCCAAGCTTTTGAATAGTAGTGTAATTAAAGATAAATATGTGGGCCAGATTAAATAATCAGCCAAAATGAGGCAATTTTAGGTAAACAAACAAACTGACCAACAAATAAATCAAATGAGTAGGATTTGGAAAACTGTGATCTGATGTCAGATAAAAATAGTCGTTTTTTTTGGTAAAGTGAATTGACAAATATTTAGTTTGATCAGAATTATATGAGCCAGTAAACAGTCAAGTCGACATGAATTACCTTCGCAACCCATTTTTCTTCTGTAATGTGACATTACAAGGATTTTTAATAAGGGGAAGTATGTGGCAGGACTTTTATCCATCAGGATTTGATTAGGTGTAAAATATTAAAATGACTTTATATGCCAGAATAGAGCCAGATTGCATTAATAAACACGCAGCTATTGGTTAATAATATCGCTTAGCCCACATCAGTAGAAAAAGTAAAGATGTCTTCAGAATTGATTTTGATTTCTGATTAAATGTTACTCCGACAATGTTTTAGTGAGCAATAACAAGAACTGGAAGGTTCACAATACAGTAAATACAATTCTGATTTCATGTTGACCTTAATATATATCAGCTTTCAGTCTGAGCTGTCAGTCTCGTCGGCATTCAGTAAAGTGTGCATTACCTTATGAGAAAGCACTAAAAAGCCCTCCCGGATCGGCTGTCCTTGATTGTGGAAAAGAGGAAGTCATCAGTCAACTTGCTGTGCGCTGGGCTAGATAAGGTGAGCGTGGAAGAAAAGCTCCAGTGTAAACGAGGCAATCTGCCCCATACAGCTGCAGCAGGGCCGTGCGGGGCAAACCAGCCACCTGTGTGACAGACCGGACACGAGCCAGCTGACCCACACAGAGCCTAACGAGGACGGACACGCTCATCTTCAGAAATTACAGCCTTTGGTTCCCTCACAGTCGCCCGGCTCAATCCTGTCAGGATTTGATTTCTAACACTCGCTCTCCTGCGTGTCAGAAGACCTGTCCATCACGTCGAACGTCAGATGTCAAAACAGAGTTAAGATGGTTTTGAAAGCATTTAGCATTAAAAATACAACTAAACGTGTCACTTACAATACAAATTAAGCTCAGCTTTATTTGTCACATACACAATTATACAGAGTATAATGTGTTCTCTGCATTTAACCCATCCAAGTGGAGCAGTGGGCAGTCAACGCTGCGGCGACCGGGGAGCAGTTGGGGGTCTCACCTCAGTCGTGG
This sequence comes from Schizopygopsis pylzovi, assembly GCA_027422435.1. Lineage (NCBI taxonomy): Eukaryota > Metazoa > Chordata > Actinopteri > Cypriniformes > Cyprinidae > Schizopygopsis > Schizopygopsis pylzovi. The sequence goes on from CM049831.1 coordinate 28,430,443, forward strand.
ACACTTCCTGCCAGAGCCGGGATTCGAACCCACAACCTTGGGTTACCTCGGGTTTCAAGTCCAATGCGCTATCCATTAGGCCACGACTGCCCCAGTTCTCTGCATTTAACCCATCCTAAGCACATACGCACCTAGCAGTGGGCAGCCATCGTACGGCGCCCGGGGAGCAGTTAGGGGTTCGGTGCCTTGCTCAAGGGCACTTCAGTCGTGGTATTGAATTCAATTCCTGCCGGCCCGAGTCTCGAACACGCAAACTTTAGGTTACAAGCCCGACTCTCTAACCATTAGGCCACACACTGCCCCTGTGCTTTAACAAGCACAAAGCTTTTATCTCTCAGAAAAAGCCCAAAAAGAGAGTTCATATAGGGTTTACACAAGCGATTGTCCATCTGGCCACCTGGCATTACATACAGAAACCCTGCTTTCATGATTTATCCTCCCAAAAGTACCAGTTCTCCACTGGCCAAAACATTCGGGCTATTTATACGCTCTAATATCAGACTAAACCCTATACTTTCCTCTTGGCTCGCAAACACACATCTGAAGCAGCGTCGGCCTCACCTTTCAGCTTAATATCTCCAAACTTGATAAAGGTCTGAAATCTAAACGTCCTGTCATTTAGAAAGCGCAAACAAGAAGCGAAAAGTGACTGGCAGACGTCTCCACCTGTTCGTGACAGAATAAATGCCAAAGCACCGGAGAAGAAACCTCTTATTATTGAGAAGCAGCCTCTCGTGGGGACACTGACAGCCTTATCAGGTGTGCAGCAGAGATCTTGCCAACAAATCCTTTCTCTGCCGGGAGATCGACGCTCTGCTTGTGAATGAGAAGCTTAAAGGGTCTCTGATGGTGCATCAAGCAGACAGACTTCCATCAGCAGAAAGCATATCAACTCACCTACAGCTCGGCCAGATCTGAAGTCCTTGAACATCATGTGTTCAGCAGACGCTCGATCTCCCGGTGACGGCACCCTGTTAAGAAGACAATACAGGCTTAGCTGCGTTTGGACGGTAATGTCTCTATGAGACGGACTTGTGAGTATATAACCACAGGTGACTTTTCATCAGCATAGTAAATGTCTGGGAGAAGGCAATCTAAATTCAGCGAGAAACAAATATCCAAATAAATCCAAAATATCCATAATGCACAGCAGTTTAGTAGTCAAAGTAGAGATTCAAGAAAAGCCAGAGTCCCAAATTAACTGTTTGCCTTAGCTCCGATAGTTTATTTACCAGGCATAAATATTTCATCCCAGGCCTGAACTGCATTTTTAATAAAAATGTGTTTTTGTCCCTCATGACGATGGGATTATCTAGCTGCTTTTTCTTGCATATTTGTGACAGCGCGGGTCACTGTGTCACTCCTACAATCTCAGTCTTTCAGCAAAACAGCACCTGCCATAAAAACTGTGAATATTATATTTTTAATTTGATTTTCTGTCTTATATTTTTGCCTCAGTAGCTTAATGTGAGGGACTCTGCACAATATGTGTTGCCAAATGGTGTTTAGGAGTTATTTCAGCACCCTAGATAAGCATCTGGGACTGGATTTACCAAATCAAATTATTTATTACAATTATTCTTAAAGAATTAATTCACTTTCAAATTAAATGTCATCCAAGATGTTTGTATTTCTTTCTTCGGTCGAAAAGAAATGAAGGTTTTTGATGAAAACATTCCAGGATTTGTATCATATAGTTTACTTCAATGGACTCCAAACGGTCAAAATGACAGTTTCAGTGCAGCTTCAAAGGGCTATAAACGATACCAGACGATGAATAAGGGTTTATCTAGCCAAACGATCGGTCATTTAAACAAATTACAATAAATATACTTTATAAACACAAATGCTGGCCTGTTCTGCGATGCGCGTCTCAGACTTCACGTAATGACGTTGAAAAGGTCACGCTTGACGTAGGCGGAAGTACTGAGTCAGTGTTTACAAGCTGAACGTGCAAATACTAAGTCAAACGCCGTTTACAAAAAAGGGAGTTACAACTCAACGAGTTTACAAGATAAAACAACGATGCCGGACGATTTTGAACTTGGAGGAGAAGATGAGATGGAGCCTACGTCAAGCGTGACCTTTTCAACGTCATTACGTGAAGTCTGACACGCGCATCGCAGAACAGGCCAGCATTTGTGTTTATAAAGTATATTTATGTAATTTTTTAAATGGACCGATCGTTTGGCTAGATAAACCCTTATTCATCGTCTGGTATCGTTTATAGCCCTTTGAAGCTGCACTGAAACTGTCATTTTGACCGTTTGGAGTCCATTGAAACTAACTATATGACAAATCCTGGAATTTTTCATCAAAAACCTTCATTTTTTTTAAATGCAGAAAGAAATATATGAAGAGCTCTTTTCCAAAACGTGATAAACGCCAAATTAAAAAAAAATGAGTTCGTCATGCCATTTTGCTGTGTACTGAACCTATTCACTGCTCCATCAATGTTTCATGCCAAATCGCTATATTTCCTTGTTTAAAATGTACCTCACTCTCCTGACCTCACAAAGAGGCGCTCTAGCGACTGACGCTAAAAACTTGTCTGTTAGCCTCCCGCGCCGGAAACCCGGGTTCGAGACCCGCTCGGTGTGATGGTGCAGACCCGGGGGGGTTTAACAATCATTGTTTAATATGTTCAGACTGAGCCAACAGACCATTTTAACATGATAACTTGAATATTAACAAAATGTATGGGTCTAGGTAAAAAAATGTCATTTTCATGAAAACTATTAAAATGGATTTATAGCGTTTTGGAAAAGAGCTCTTCATATGAACATCTTGGATGACATGGGGGTGAGTAAATATCAGGACATTTGAATTTGAAAGTGAACTAATCATTTAACTTTTTTTAACTATAAAGGTCAATAATGTTTTGTATTCCATAAAACATTAATATTCTTAACTTGCTTTTTAAGATGCATTCCTGCAGTCCTGAAAATAATGTTCTTAAAAACATAACTTCTTGTAGAATTGAAGCATAAACTTCAATTAGTCTCATATTCCTAAAGGCAGATGAAATATAAATGATCAGCGCTGTGTAAGAATCTGCTCAAATGCAGCGGGAAATGGACATTTTTTAAATGTCAGAACTGAATGGTATCGCAGACGGTATTTTGACAACACAACTCCATCTTAAACATTAAAAAGTGCAACACACATATTGCTGTTGGACTCTCTTCAAGCCATTTGTGACTAAACATGTTTGTTTGCCATTTTTGATCAGGTAACCTGTAGACAGTGCAAAATGACAGTAAGGGCGTTTATCGAGTTGATCAGCGGGTCTTCAGCCAAATCACCATACAATCAGACAACAAGCCTTTTTTGTGAATCTGTTTAGTAGATAGTAAATAGTTGTTTAGTAGATGATCTATGTATTCGAATTAAACGAGCAACTTCCACAAATGTCAGATTTAAACCATGTGATATTGCAGTTCTTCGTTAAGTTAAAGGCCAAGTAACTTGCTGAAGGCTCGAAGAGTGTAAATTCAGATCTGTGCTACATTTATACTTTTCAAACTATGAAACTAAATGCACAAAGGACATAAGATACGAATGAACACTGTGCATCTTTGCTTCAAAACTGCGATCGCATATCTAGGTTTCGTTCAGATCTATAATTGAAATGTCAGAAATCATGAGTGCCGTCTTTCATCACTTTGGTCTGCGAATGCTTTAATTCATAGAGAGAGCACCGTTCTGGAAACATTATATTGTTCCTGTGGCTCAGTGGTAGAGCATTGCGTTAGCAGCGCAAAGGTTGTGGGTTCGATTCCCAGGGAACACACATACTGACAATACAAAGGTATAACCTGAATGCACTGTAAGTCTCTTTGGATAAAAGCGTCTGCTAAATGCATAAATGTATATTATGAAATCAACACAATCAAAAAAACACCTTGTCTAGACAGGAGTGAGTGTTTTGCAGTGACTGGTCTCGTGTGCTCTGGTCAGTACAGAAGCGTGTGAGTCTTGAGAGAGTTTGTGGAAACCGTCCTCCTCATATATCAGTAAGTCCAAGATCCACCTGTCACGTTCTCTTTGACCTTTTGCCCTCAACATGGTAATGAACTCTAACCTCTTGACATCTGCCCCCGAGTCTCTGGCTGGCCCGACCTCAATGACACTGCTTTTATTAGAAAGATCCAATTTGAACTGAACAAACAGCACCACAACAACAAAACAAAAATCACAAAGTGAGAGGAAAACAGACGAGAATGTGTGCATGGAATAATATAAATACATATAAACAAACGGGTTGCAGCACATATTCAACTGCAAGTTTAATAAAATGCAAGACATGTTGATACAATAATGTGTTTAAAGACAAGAAACAGAAAAAGGAAATGTGATAATGTTCTTAGAAGAAGCTACAAGAGTTTACTTTGAATTCAAAGCTAATTTATGGTGTAACCAAAATAGATTTGATATATAATGTGGGACTTTATCATATAAACAAGCCCGAAATACATTTGGACTTCAGGTCTATGCTTTATCACTCCCTGCTCTTCATTAAAAAAGATGCATTTACAGCCTAAATGAAACATTGTGATAATTCATCAACAGTAGCTCATAATGTCTCTGTATTCACTGACTGCAAACCTCTCTGAAACGTGAAACTGCACAGCGATTTTACTTTCAACATGTAGTGCAACCATGTGTTTCATTACATCATAGCCTTCTGCAGAGTAATAATCATTAGGGCATAATGCAATTTCTGTCTTTCCATCGCAAAATGTAAGACTTCTTCAAATGATCATTAAGGCGATCATGCCAGTAAAAATATTTAAGATTAGTGAACTTGTTATGGGTAATGTAGAACAGAGACTGTTGATTGGATGGTGAGATGTGGAGGCAGTGTGGGTTTAAACAGACTACATTATTGGAGAAGTCCTGCATGAATAAATGTGCCGTGTGCGGACTGAAAAGTGACCGCTGCATGTAAATATGGGAGTGTATGTGTACGTACAGAATTAACCTCACTCCTGAAATTACCATGACTTACACCGATTGATCGCTTTGGCCATATTAATCAGCACCGATAGCTGGAACAAACAGTAGATTTGTGTTATATGTCACTATACAGCGCGAGCGGCTTCTAGAGGCACAATCAATGACGTCTCGTGCTGTTTGTTTTGACTGGTGAGGATACACGCAGCACAAAGCAGTTACAACACAGACAACAACACGGTTTGTACATCTCTTCATATCATTATAAAGTGATTGTTGACTAGGTGCTGCATTAGTAGAACAAGAACAGCAGTAGTCCATGTTTGCAGACAGAGAGGAAACTAACATTAGCAGTACTTTAAAACAATGTGACCAATACATGCAAATCCAACCCAATGTTTGATTTACAGATTACATGTGACCCTGGACCACAAAACCAGTCAAAAGTGTCTATTTTTACAATTTGAGATTTATACAATACTCTTCCCATTGATGTATGGTTTGTTATGATCGGACAATATTTGTAAATCTGGAATCTGAGGATGCAAAAAAAAATCTAAATATTGAGAAAATCATCTTTAAAGTTGTTCAAATTAAGTTCTTAGCAATGCATATTACCAATCAAATATTATGTTTTAATATATTTACAGTAGGGAATTGACAAAATATCTTCATGGAACATGATCTTAATATCCTAATGATTTTTGGCATAAAATATATATTTTTAATTTTGACCCATACAATGTATTTTTGGCTATTGCTATAAATATACCTGTGCTGCTTATGACTGCTTTTGTGCTCCAGGATCACATAATATCATCTCTTTGTATACGCTTATGTCATAATACAAATGATTTATTTCAGATGTAAACACAAACTACACCAGGCTACACAAGCGTCAGGAGTCAGATTCGACTGATCACAGGACGAGAGTAAGGAGAGACACTGACAAGACACAGACTATAACTGATCTTATATGTGCTCGGTTTACACGGAGTACGTGTGGACACCAAATCAAAAGTGAACAGCGAGATCTCATTCAAAAGTCATTTCAATACCCTGCATATTAATAGCGGCTCCCCGACGCGAGAAAATGAAATACAATATTAGAATGTTTGCAGGAGTAAAGAAATATGTATTATTATTTTACTCAAATGCTGTCTAATAGTCTTTTTTACTATTAAATATGTCAAATGCATGGCAAGAACTCGTAAACCACGATCAGGTGACCACAAATGGACATCACTTGCTTGAAATGACCGTCACAGTTACATGTATTAACTGCTGTCCCGTTCACAAAGTGCCCTTCAAGGACGTAAAAAAGCTATTTGGAAATCGCTGACGGTGCAAGTCAGAAAAAAGTAAAGATTAAACATATGCATGGATGGATTGCTCACAGCAAGATATAAAATATGCATTCAGACAAGTAGATAGATAGGGCACATGTCTATGCCAGGACAAAATATAGGTAATTGACTCTTTAAAGAATGATAATCAGTGAACAAAGCTGCAAACGTTACATTCCCATTCGTAGTGGCTAAGTGTAGAGCAGTTCTAGTTAAAATTGCTAACAGCACCTTTATTGGTGCTCTTATAAATCTGTGCATTTGATCTTTTGAGCAGCAAGTGAAGTCAAGTGTCTGAAACAAACGGGTACGGTTCAGTCTTTAGTCTGAGGTTGAGCCTGGAGGGAGAGGAACGTGATTGGTTGCAGCAGTCATAACTGACAGAAAATCCTTCCTCATGATGAACACCACTGTATAATATCTATTCCTTCGACTGTAGCTTGCAGGGCTGTTAGCAACGGGTTTGAACTTATGAGGCATATAAGACTGCATTTTGGCAAAATGGACATTAAAAATGCATTTGAATTCATCCGAGGTTAGATTTCAGTCAGTGGCCCAGTGGAAATGATTCAGTAATGGCACTGGCCAGCATGAAACAGACATCATCGTACCTCCTAGCAAGCAGAAGACACATCTCAAATGAGGGGAGATTTAGTCAACAAGATTGGAATTGGCAAGAAATGAGACATAACACATATACATGCCTCGTGGACCACCTTCAGCACTACTGCATTGGGAAAAGAATAAATACACAATCTAATAAATCATTTCCCATGCCATCTACTTGTGGAACGGATGCTGGGATTTCTACTTACAGATTTGCCCAGGTTCTTGTTATTGAGCCACTAATGATTCAACAATGGTTCAAATCTGAGGCGAATCATGGCGTATTTCATACCTATGTTTTCTAAAAGTACGGTCTAGGTAGGCAGTAGGGGTCGACCGATATGTGTTTTTCAGGGCCGATACCGATACCGATTATTACAGATCAAGTAGACCGATAACCGATATTTTGAACCGATATACGTGTCTGGTGTAAAAATGAAAATTAATGCCAAAATTAATAATAACAAGAGCTCTGACAAAAAACGTTCTTTAAATGCTTTTAAACATGTTTTTAATTCTGAAAACTGTTAATAACAACAACATTTCCGTTGATTTTAATTTACAGTACAGTGCAAATGAAGGCATAAAACATTAATTTAATTGATCTTTTAATCAAATGAGAGTTAGACTTTATTTTTGGCAAACAAATGAGTTTACTATTAAAATTAAAACATGGAAGAAATAGCGTATTGTGTTATTATTCTCAACAAAAGTTGTAATAATTGTTGTAGTTGTATTACGTATATTCTACTGCACCACAGTAATATATTCGGCTAAACCGAACTTATATTTTGACAGGTTGCCATGAGGACATTTTAAGTTTTTGTAGCCTATGTATATATGATATGACGATCGTTTTACTCAAATGAAACGGTCAAATGCTCGTGAACGTGACTGTCAGAGCAGTTCTGGGGATGTTGTTCATGTATTTATGTCCTTATTTATGCTGAAAACACCGCGAGCTTCACACGCTCTTCATGTATGTGTGCAGTAAATGAAACCGCACGTCTGTGTCATTCATTAACAGAGATGCAGAACATGCAGGATTCATATATAAAGTGTTTTTGCGGCTTAATATTTATAGATACTAGTCCATAGCGCGAGTCGATTTAAGTGTACTGACCTACTTTTGATTAATTCATCCAAACTTCGACACATTCCGCGTTATACGGTAAATTCCATTATATGACTGCATTCCGCGATTCCGCCCGCATTTTCCGCATCGCGGACATCATAGTGGATTGTGATTTATTGCAACTTCAGCAACGTCTGCTGCTGCTGCTTTACCTTTGAGAGACAACTGATGCGTGATCACTGAGGCAGCTCCAGTTAGCATGTGCTTTCGGTGTGAGACTGCCTTCAGTTTTCCGCGTTGATTGGTCGGACTCGTGACTCTCTACATATCAGATGAGCGGTGGGCGGAGATTGCTCTCAGAGATTGAGAGATCGCCTCACTCTCACAGAGTGTTGAGCTCAGACAGGCTGCATCGAGCCAAATAGTGCATTTAAACATTAAATAATTCCACCTGTATTATTTATTCACCTATAAATAATGTCACCTGTAAATAGTATGTTTGTTTGCATTATAAAAAAAAAAAAAAAAAAAAAAAAAAAAATAATATTATAAACAAATTATCGGCAAATATGTTTTGAAAATGGCCGATATCGATAATCGGTAAAATGCTTAATATCGGCGCCGATAATCGGCCAGGCCGATAATCGGTCGACCCCTAGTAGGCAGCTCAGCAGGTTTTGATACATCACTTAAATCAAAGCGAGGTATTTATAAAAAAGAAAACCACACCACACAGTAAACGAACACTGAGGGTATTTCATCTTTCAAGTTGAAACACGGCCTGCTGGTAAAAGCAACCATTAAATTAAACCATTGTAGTTTTTAGATGAACCTGTTTGAGTTTCTTTCTTCGGCTAAACATAAAAGAAGATATTTTGAAGAATGTGGATACCCAAAGAGTTATTGGCCCACGCTGACATTCACAGTATAGAAGAAGAAAAATACTACGGAAACGGTTTCCTTCTTCAAAGCTGCATCATTTCAGAACAGTAACAGTTACATTCCAAACAAAGAAAGATATTATAGTAATGTATGGCTCAAGAGGAATAACAATTAATTGTACAATGATTATTTTTCTAAAATGAGACAAAGTATAAGGCCGACAAATGTGACCCAGCCTTCGAAATGAGACGCAGCACCTTGACTGTAGGCAAGAGGAAGTTACTGTATGTGATTTTTCACTTGTCTATATGATTTGTCACTGCCCTCATACAGTATATAATAAAAACATGAAATTGTCTGCAATCTGAGTGGGTTTGATTCACGCACTGGTAATTGTCATCTTCATGATATGATGATGCACACTACTATGAATACACAAACGCTTCCCCTCCATTTCTAGAAGCAAGAAAACGGATTAGATGTTTAAATAGATCGATGTCTTATTTTACAAGTAATGCAGCTCATTAAACAAGGCAACATCTCGACATGTAATGTTCAATAATTCACCAACCCAACACATGAAGTACAGAGATAAAAGAATAATCTATTCAATCTATCACTTGTAAACGTCTGAAAAGTGACAGTGGCCATCTTCTTCAACCGAACCTATTCGCAGTGCCAAGAGACAAAATGCAGAGAAGTTGAACTTTGGGCCAAGTCTGTTAAATGTTCTTCTCTCTCTCGGTGCTGTAGAAATCCTGGCTCGGGTGCTGAAGACAATCTCCTGTTCTCCAGCGAGAGGCAAATTATCATACTAGACATTCACGGTCTGAAAAGACACCATCAAATGTGAGCCAGACGTACCAAATGTTGCATAAAGACCAAGCCTCAAACGCCTGCTTGGTCTTCAGAACCGAAGAGAACAGACATGTGGAAGATTTTCCTCTGTAATGTGAAGAAAGGAAAGCTTTTAGCCTCTCTCAAACATTCATTTTGGGAAAGTGTTGCTGGAAGTAATGTCTCCTAAGTGGTGCTTGCATTTGTGTTTTATGGGATAGGCTTACAATGGTATGAGAGAGAATTAAGTGGCTTTCAAATTGCAAGCATCAAAAAGGATCACAAAGAAACGCAGGCTAAAATTAGTCAAAGAGTTGCATTTACAGAGGAATTCTGGGATTCTTAAGAATTGGTTCACCCAAAAATGAAAACACTGTCATTATTTCCTCACCCTCATGTCCTTCCAAACCAGTTTGAATTCTCTTTCTTCCTTGGAACACAAAAGAGGGAGATTTTGAAGAATGGCCAAAGCACCGTTCAATGCCAAAGGGCTATAAAGTTGCATAAAAGAAAACAAACAAAAAAGCGTGCATGCAATTCAAGTCTTCTGATGCCACATGACAGCTTTCACAGAAAAGCTTTCCTTTCGGATTTAAAACCGCTACACCACAGGGAAGATTATTAATAATGACTTCAAGAGACAGTTCACCAGTTTTGAGGAAAGTTACTTTTAAAAGTAATGCATTACAATATTGTGTTGCTGCATAAAAAAGTAACTACTTGGTTCTTACAGGACTGATTTTTCAGCGTGGTTTTGGGAACACATGACCAGCACATTTGTATTCCTCAGATGGCAGAGATCAGTGGACCTCCTCTGATCAGACAGAGTCAACGGACCGGCGTCAGGAGATTACCAATCAGCCCATCTCCAGCACCAGAACCACAGCTACAACAGCTGCCTGTGAAGATCAGCAAATCAACAAACCAACAGCTGAAATCAGAACAAAAACAGTTCACAAATATAATGTGCTGAATAAAATGGCCCTGTTCATACATAAGTAGTTAGGTATACGCGGTGCAATTTTTATATTGCATTTGAAGGGGGGAGAAAACACATGAATGAATGCTACATTGGCAAAAAGTGCTTCGCCTCCGGAGCAAATCATTATAACGATGAGCATTATTTTAACAGAATTGGTGCTCGATTCTCTGCAGCATTTGTTACCATAGGAAACAACCCGCGGCCTGCCCTCTGATGTAGAAGTGCCTCCAAAATGACCTTTTTATCTGCAGTTATTATCCTCGTATGTCACTGTCATAGAAACAACAGAAAGGGCACGCGGCGTATCAGAATATTGTTTAAAGCGCCGATTATCCCCTCCAATGTGCTTTCCAATTGTGTGGAAGGAAAGACGTCTCTAGAGACTGGCCTGATCTCAACACACTTACAGTTCAGAGCCAATATTCAGCTTTCAAGAGAGAAACCGGGGTCTAGGATTATCAGAACTCATTCCGGTTTGCATGAAACTGCAGACATAACTGGAGATGCATCCTTTAAAAATAACCACAGATACTGTAAAGTGTGTCTTGCAGATGTGATCTGTACCATTCAAGACAAAGCAATATAATTATACAAGAAGCTTGATGACAAAACAAACAAATATACTGAATGATCATTTTCATTTAGAAATTGATAGCAGATTTCACAATGACAAAAGAAAATTAAAATTAACACACAGGATTAAACATCAAATTGAATCTATATTCAACTAATGAAACATGAAATGTAATAGATATTCAACTAATCATATATTTTTTTAATAGATAATAAACAGAAATGTTTCTTGAGCAGTAAATCAGTATATTATTATGATTTCTGAATATCATGTGACACTGAAGACTGGAGTAATGATGCTGAAAATACAGCTTTGATCATATTTTACAA
>CM049831.1:28447029-28549529 GCA_027422435.1 Schizopygopsis pylzovi
TCCAGTGAAAGAGTCCATCTCCTGCTGTCTCTCACATCCAAATCCACACATATTTGTTTAGAGCGGTTTTGGCTTGTAATCAGAGCTTGATCTGTGCAGATTTCTCTCCTAATTCAGACAAAACGACTTCCTACAACAGAGAAGGCATTATGACCACATATTTAGCCAGAAACAACCGTTTAAAGTTACCAAACTTATTACAAATGTGCATCTTTTCACTTCTCCAGATGTTAACTGATGGACTGGAGTGTATTATTGTGATGTTTTTATCAGCTGTTTGGACTCTCATTCTGACGGCACCCATTCACTGCAGAGCATCCATTGCTGAGCAAGTGCTATACATTTCTCCAAATCTGATGAAGGAATAAACTCATCTACATATGTGATAGCCTGAGGGTGAGGAATAATGAATATAGATTATGCTATCCGGATTGGACTGGACCAATAGAGTCTCTTCTTTTGTGCACACTGCATGATTCTGTTATGAGACTCTGGGTCCGGTGACACAACGAAGAGCCCTTCATTTCACTGAGGAGACCCCGAACACATTGGACATGGCACTGAGCACACCGCTGATCTCTGTCTGATCCAATTGACTGTTGGGTTTCGACCCCCTGCATCACCGAGGGCCATTAAGTGGCCTGCCGAAGAAAAATAGCTCTGCTGGTCCCAGGGTACTGCAATTGGATCAGCAATTTCTTGCCCACTATTGTCCCATAACACTGCGACTAAGTTAATTTCCTGTGGGAAAAAACACTCAAGCGAAAAATAAGCAATAAATAAAAAACTCAAATGAAAGCATCCCCACTAGATGCACAAGTCAGCGCTGTTGGCTTCTGTCAGGTCTTATCGGTATTAAAAACTAAAATAAAAAACCTCAGACGGACAGGACAACTAATGTCTCAGATTAGCTGTTACAGGTGTTTAATCGACAGCGGATAAATTATCATCTAATGCCGAAACACTCTTGTTCACAGGAACTCTAAACACAGCCACTCTTGCCAGAGACCTCTTTTATCAAATATAGAAGTCATTAACATCTATTCATATATTGTGTAAAGACCCATTTCACTGTGGAAATAACAAAAGATTCAATATATTGGCCAAATATTTGCTGGACAAACAAATTTAGTTTAATTTAATAAGTTATATATCAGTTGTTAGAAGAATAGAACAGAAAATAATAGAATACAATTAATAATACTACTGATAACAACAACAAAAGCAGTATTACTATTAATAACAACAACGAGGAATAATTCATATTAACTACATATTAACTAGTTTAATAATTAATAATACCAGTAATAATACTACTGATAACAACAACAACAAAAGCAGTATTACTATTAATAACAACAACAACAAGGAATAATTCATATTAACTAGTAATAATAATTACTACTATTATAATAATTAATAATAGCAACCACAATCATTACTACTATTAGTACTATTAGTATTAATATTATTATTAACTTCTCTGGTGTCGAACGTATGCAATGCCAGATATAAATTGCACACTCCATCTTTAGTATCATAATATTTTCCATCTTCAGTATCATAATATTTGGATCTTCTGCTACTTAGATTTAGTCTTTGTCTGTTGTCTTGGCTTCTGTCAACTGTGCTCTGGAGAACTCTTAAGCAGGGACTCATCTTCTGATGGACAAAATTGCCTCATATCCAGTAAAACATGTTCCCAACCCCCCCCCCCCCCGCAGACCGAAAGCGGAGACCGATAACAAGATCTGAACAGTGAGAGGGAAAAACTGAAGAAATCCCCTGTCTTTTCAAGGATCTGCACATTATTCATGCTCACACCTCTGGTTTTATTCATGATCAGTCTGGCTGGCCCAGATATTCTCCGGATGTCTGTGCCTTAAGGGGACTGTCGTGGTTGGGCTAACACAGAGCCAATCACTGTCCAAGATACAAAAAACACAAACGTTTCAAAATATTGCAGTCAAGAAACATAACAACACAGTCACATTTAGCAAAACCGACTGCAGAGACGACTCGCGCTTTCTTCAGGCGACTGAAATAGTGTCCAATCACAGTACCATTACAGCGAATAATAACCGTGCTTTCACTAGATGATATATGTGTGCAGAGCTGGGTCGATCACTTACTCACTGTAGTTCCTTACTGATTACAGATGACAATAGTGATGTCATCGAAGTTAATCCGTTTATGTCATGCATTCTGATGAACTTGTTTGAATCCTTCCATTAAATGTACCACGTTGATATATTGACGTTTTGTTTATCGACGTCATTAAATGCATTAAAAGTTGAATTACTCCAGGGTTTCCCAAAACAGGCTTAATGGAAGAACTCGAAGGTTTGATCGAGTTGATAAAAGCTAATAATTCAATCATAAAAATGTAAAATAAAAATAAATTATTTACATTTCAACTAAATCTGTTATGTCACGGGGGTTTGACTGAAACACGTTTGTGCATCCCTGCATTATGTGAATAATAAAAATGAAAACAGTAATGACTCATCCAACATAGAGAGGAAACTTTAAAAGAGGGGGGAGGGGGTTAGGGAAAAAACGATGAATTATGAATAATTTGCTGCCGTTGTGTGAATGATATGTAATCATAAAGAGTAGCTGTAATCTGATGATGCACAGTTTACAGTGTTGGGGAGTAACTAGTTACATGTGACGCAATTATGTTATTTAATTCCAAAATAAATGTAACGGTAAACTGTTACAGTTCAATTACAGTTATTTATAAAAACTAACAATTACAAAGGAAGTTACATCTGAATATCTTCACACACATACAGAAATTATTGATTTCTTTCCCAAATTGCATTGACTGCCCCAAAATATGAGACGCTACTGTTTCAGGAGTTTAGGACACATGCTTATTTAATAACCGCTTTATTTACAATATGATTTTTTAAGACTAAATGTTTCTTTTTTCCAAGGCATTGTCAGTGTTTCATGTCCCCAGCTATTAAACTATATCTTATGATTTAAAATCCATATTAAACCTAGATCTATCTCAAAGTAAAAAGGTGCTAAAGTCTGATTTTGTGGTGACCGTGCTTTAAAATGTAATTATTATAATCTTAATTCAAGTGATGTAGGACTTTGAAAACTGACTGAATTCAGTATTGAGTGCTGCTGTAAGGTTAACCCTTAAACGATTAACAGTTCAAATCAGAAAGCAATTAAATGTAATCAGTTACTTTACCTAGTTGCATTACAAAGAAATGCATTTTACATTTTAAATAGGGTAACTTGTGATTTGTAACCCATTGTATTTTGAAAGTAACCTTCCCAACACAACATTACGAGTACTTCATTTGTGCGATCTGATGACGTAATCCAGATCCCATGTAATCAGTTCCTGCGCAGCTCTGTCCGTGTGTGTAAACATCAGCATAGGTGGAACACCGCAGCAGCAAAAGGCCAAGCCTCTCCGCTTCCTCCTGCTGTCCTGTAAGCTGTAGGCTGTCAGGGCCGGCGGGGTCCGGGCACCTTATCTTGCTGAGGAACGTGCTCCACTGTACTGTCTTTATTGGCAGGATGATGGAGAGAGGGCCTGCCTCCCAAGATAAACAACTCCTCTGTAGTCTGTGACGCTCTCCTGGCCCTCAGCTTCCAGCGTGATTAGCAGCCAGAGCTCTGCTGGGACGCATTCACAAACACTGGCACACAGCGGGTGGAGGCTCGGGCATGTATGAACATAGGCTTGATTTATGTTCAGTCATCAGCTCTGTATGTCGCTGTGAAAACCCTTTACAAGGCAATGCCACTGAGATGAGACGTCCAATTTCCACAATCCAACCAATTCTTAATGGATACAATCGAGACAAACACAATATATTGGTACCATATTGATTACTGGCAGATATTAGACTTTTGTTTTGTTTGCTGGTTGGTATCGGCAAATATTGTACATGTACTAATACTAATTTTCTCTATTTTTATGCATATATTACCAATCATGTAACATCCACTTAAAGTTAATATTTAAAAACACTTATTTTATAACATTTAACGATGATATCTTTACATCTTAAATCTTTAGATTGAACATGAATATACATCTTTCTGTAAATATATTGATCATAGGATTGGTCAAAACAACAGTAAAAAAAAAATCTATAATTTTACAGAAGATTTATTTCAAAATGCTGTTTTTGAACTTTTTGAATTATTATATTTAATCATATATAATTATAATTTCAAGTAAATTAAAACAGAAAATCGTAACTGTGAAAGAAATATAATGCACAATATTATATTACTATATTCTTTGCTCTAGTAATACATCTCACAACCCCAAGCCTTTAAACAATACTATGTATTCTAATGTTGTGATGCTTAAATTCACTTGTAGCAATTCAAATATTCAAATATATATTACTGTTTTATTGTTAATCATTTAAATTAAATCTAACAACATTACCTTTTAAATGAAAAAGGTACCACTACATTTTTTTCCTGCTGAACATCCAGTTTTACTCAGAAATGATTTCCGGAGGTAAAATGCATTGCAGATGTTGTTCATGACTTCAATAAGCGCGCAGTATCTTTGAAAAGTTGCTTTGCTACTTGAAATAATCTGCGGACTGTGCTCCAATTTTGTCATTCACGCATCTGTTATATCACTAGTGGCAACTTTAAAGTGAGACTCAGGTATACAACAGGCACGGTAATTAATTAATGGTGACTGCACCGAGAGTTTAGCACAGACAAACTGACAACTCATCAGTAGACACTAAACTATCATCCAACGCTGTCATGCAATTATCACATGCCTTGTGAAGTAAGCCGGAGGTATTCTTAGACCAGTTCTGTGCAGATGAAAGGGTCTGGACTAGTCAGAATCAGCTGAATAATTCAGCGAGAACCTCAGATATCATGATGCATAGACACGGCCTAATGTATGTCAGAACAAAAAAAGATTTGCTGCACTAACCATGGGAATAGCAAGACAGAGAATACTGACATGCAAACTAACTCAGGAGAGCCACATGACACACTCAGCCCACCTCCTGTTGACTACTTTTCCCGGCTTTCGCTGGAGTTACTGAGACTCCCAGCAACCTCTGCAGCGTGGCGGGATCAGCGAGCTGAGTTTGCAGATTAGACCACCTGCCTCAACAATCCTGCCATCCTATTTATACCCCTGACAATAAATTACCGCTGGCGAGCCAGAGCCCGGCGCTGCATATGAGCCGTGAGAAAAAGACAAGCACTAATGGACGCAGCGGTGACCTTATTCTTTATTTCACTTTAAATTAGCAATAGCGCTTCCGCACACCGGATATACCTTTCCATGAAAGTGCAGCTCGACTAAGACGCTTTGAAGGAGATCTGCTGTCGGCTGTAAACAAACAAGAAACGCATTCCGCCGGGCTGACATCTCTTTATGAGTTTCGCTTTGTGCACACAAATGAAATCTTCTCTTGCGTTCTGTTGTTGAAACTGCTAAAAGTCTGACAAAAAGACAGCAGTGTCAGGCGGCGCTGGAGATATGATATTTGTAGTTTAAAGCTTCTCAGACTTTATAGCGGATAGTAAGAGGAGACCCAACACACAACCAGATTTCTTAAAGAGACGCACAATGTATTGGTACTATATCATTTATATTTATATGACCGATATTTGGATATTAATTTGTCATGTTTGGTGAACTCCGCTGCATGCACACCAATGGCATTTTCTTGCCTTGTTGTCACAACAGTTAGTAGTCTGATGAAACACAGCAAGATATTTGTTGCTTTTTGCTTCAGGAATTAAAATGTAAAATTAAAGTTCTGCTCAACATTTTGGCACTGTATCATTTCTATGTCCTATCAAGTATATTTTATAACAAAGCATGTGTTATAATTAAATAAAAAAATAGATTGTTCTATAATAATGTATATTGGATATTTAGTAGTTCAAGGTCATTTCCCCTCATTTTACATTAAGGCTACATCCACACGAAGCCAGAGCTTTCCCTATCCGATCTTTTTTTCCCTCGTCTCAATAAATATCTACGTAAACACGAAACCATGAAACCAACATAAAACGATGTAGTGTACATGCCAGACCAGTGTGTGGCGCTGTAATTCTGCCACAGAGATACACTAAAAATAGAGAAGGACTATGGACTATGTGCATAAACCTTGCACGTGGTATACAAATGAACATGGAACAACACAATTATAATCTGTGTTAATGTTAGTTAATATACTGAACAAAATTATAAACACAACACTTTTGTTTTTGCCCCAATTTTTCATGAGCTGATCTCTATGACTTTTTCTATGGACAAAAAAGGCCTATTTCTCTCAAATATTATTCACAAATCTGTCTAAATCTGTGTTAGTGAACGAGATAATCCATCCACCTCACAGGTGTGGCATATCAAGATGGTGATTAGACAGCATGATTATTGCACAGGTGTGCCTTAGACTGGCCACAATAAAAGGCCACTCTAACATGTGCAGTTTTATCACACAGCACAATGCCACAGATGTTGCAAGTTTTGAGGGAGCATGCAATTGGCGTGCTGACTGCAGGAATGTCCACCAGAGATGTTGCCCGTGAATTGAATGTTTATTTCTCTACCATAAGCCGTCTCCAAAGGAGTTTCAGAGAATTTGGCAGTACATCCAACCGGCCTCACAACCGTAGACCACGTGTAACCACACCAGCCCAGGACCTCCACATCCAGCATCTTCACCTCCAAGATCGCCCGAGACCAGCCACCCGGACAGATGATGCAACAATCGGTTTGCATAACCAAAGAATTTCTGCACAAACTGTCATAAACCATCTCAGGGAAGCTCATCTGCATGCTCGTCGTCCTCATCGGGGTCTCGACCTGACTGCAGTTCGTTGTCGTAACCGACTTGAGTGGACAAAGGCTCACATTCGATGGCGTCTGGGACTTTGGAGAGGTGTTCTCTTCATGGATGAATCCTGGTTTTCACTGTACAGGGCAGATGGCAGACAGTGTGTATGACGTCGTGTGGATGAGCGTTTTGCTGATGTCAACGATGTGGATCGAGTGGCCCATGGTGGCGGGGGGGTTATGGTTTGGGCAGGCATATGCTATGAACAACGAACACAGGTGCATTTTATTGATGGCATTTTGAATGCACAGAGATACCGTGACGAGATCCTGAGGCCCATTGTTGTGCCATTCATCCACGACCATCACCTCATGTTGCAGCATGATAATGCACGGCCCCATGTTACAGGGATCTGTACACAATTCCTGGAAGCTGAAAACATCCCAGTTCTTGCATGGCCAGCATACTCACCACACAGGTCACCCATTGAGCATGTTTGGGATGCTCTGGATCGGCGTAAACGACAGCATGTTCCAGTTCCTGCCAATATACAGCAACTTCACACAGCCATTGAAGAGGAGTGGACCAACATCCCACAATCAACAACCTGATCAACTCTATGTGAAGGAGATGTGTTGCACTGCGTGAGAGAAATGGTGGTCACACCAGATACTGACTGGTTTTCAGTCACTTATTTTAACTATGCACAATTGTATGCTATGTTGACCTTTACTATTTGTATTTATGGGTCTTGATATTCTAGGTTCAGACAACATGCCTCAATTTTTGCACAGAGATTAAGCGATTGGTTGATTTAAATCAATCAATCAATCAATCAATCAATGATTTTGACATGCATATTTCAAAATAACATATCTGCTTTTTAAATACCTTCAGTTTGTTAAGTGATTTTAACTATGCACAACTGTATGGTTTGTTGACCTTTACTATTTGTATACTTAATATTAATATTTGAAATACTATTTCTTTCTTCAAAAAACACTATGTTCTCTTGGCCAAATGAATGAGCATGTTGTGGAAGCACACATCAGTCGTTCTCCTGTCAATGTGAGTGATAAGAACAGCTGTTTGAAGCATGCAAGTCATCTGCTTGTGTAAAAGAGAGAACTATTCAGAGCATGTTACTAATACCTCACACTTGGGCACTTGTCAGGCTGGTTTCTCTCTCTAGCCCTGCTTAATGCCTCGTAAGCCTCTGTGACACACACAAGCACAGACACAGTTTCAGAATGGTTGGTCTAATGTGGGCTCAGACACTTAATGTTAATCTCAGCAAACAATGCTGTTTGGCTCCTGACTGACAACTTTAATTGTAATACTCTTGGACGCCGACTGCTATGAGAAACCCATCAAACACGGTCTAATTAAAATGGACCAAACATCTGGGATTGATGGAGGCTGTGGATTATTGATTAAAGCAGAGCAGCCAGAGCTGGTAGATTACTTACTAATGTAATCCGTTACTGATTACAATTAACATGACAGAAACTGTAGTTAGTACTGCAATCCGATACATTACACATTTTAGGTATATATTCAGACTACTTTTAAACTAACTCTATCACATTGATTTAAATCGGATAAGCTTGTACCATATTGACATAAAAATAATAATATATTCAATTCAATACACTCCAAAGCCTTACAAAGTAATACATGGTTAAATAAGCCACTGAGTGATCATTTAAATACAAATTAATGTGTTCATCAGCTGATGCAATGTTGAAATATTGAAAACACTTAAAATCTTAAAATGTATATTAATTCAAATGATTAACACTGACACGATTTGTTTATTATTTTAGCTATTGACCAAAACATATTCAAGTTACAGCTTAAAGTACACACTCTGAGCTTTAATTTGAGGGTATTCTCATCACAATTGGAGGAAAGTTTAAGGAATTACAGCTCTTTAAAATGTACCTCCGCCCTTTTTCAAGAGACCATAAGTAATTGGACAGATGGACATTTTATGGATGGATTTGGGCTATTCCTTCATTATTTCTGCCTCCATTAAGCAGGTGAAAGGTCTGGGGTTGATTCTAAAGTGTGCCATTTGCATTCTGAAGCTGTTTCTGTGAACCACATCATGCGGTCAAAGCAGCTCTCCATACAAGAGAAACAGACGATTGTTAGGCTTCAAAAACAAAACAGATCCATCAGAGAGAGAGCATGTCTAAAATCAAGAGAAGACATCACCAGAGCAAAACAGAGGCTTCACCACAAGCTCCAAACAAGCCAGATTAGACTTAAACATCTAACAAGCCAAACCACTTCTGGAAAAGCATTCTTTGGACGGCTGGAATTAAGATCAACCTGTACCAGAATGATGGGAAGAAAAAGGTATGGAGAAGGCTTGGAGCAGCTCATGATCAACATCATGGTGGAGCAGTGTGTGCGGGAGCATGGCTTCCAGTGGCTCTGGGTTACTGCGGTTCATTGAAGATGTGACAGAAGCAGAAGTTGATTGGGAAGCACTTCATAGTACAAAAGGACAACGACCCAAAACATACAGCAAAAGCAATCCAGGACTTTTTGAAGTTAAACAAGTGGAATATTCTGCAGTGGTCAAGTCAATCTCCTGATTTCAACCCGATCGAGCTGCATTTCACTCGCTGAAGACCAAACTAAAGACAGAAAGAGCCACAAACAAACGTCAGCTGCAGTAAAGACCTGGCAAAGCATCACAAAGAAGAAACCCAGTCTCTGCTGATGTCCATGACGAGTTCCAGAATTAAGGATTCTCAACAATATATAACAAAAATGTATTCAAGCCCTTGAATTAAAGCTTAAAGTCTGCACTTCAATTTCATCTTGATTGTTTCATTTTAATTATACTCTAGTGGTATACAGAGACAAAATTATGAAAATTGTGTCAGAGTCCAAATATATATGGAGCTGACTGTAATCTTATTACAAATACTTAATTTTGGAATCTGATTACGTAATCCAGATTACATGTAATCAGTTACTACCCAGCACTGAGCGCGCGCGGCACAAAGACATCATCAAGACTAGGCCTGTCGCGATAGTCGATATATCGACTTATCGCACGATATATGGATATGAGCGCGATCATTTTTGGTGCCGCGATATATTGCGACTGATCATTTTTTTATAATAAAAAAAAAAGATTGTATTAATTTTTACATAAAAATGAATATCACCAACATTTTAGTCGATCGCGCTACCTCTGTCATCTCGTCTGCTCTCTGTGGCGGAGGCGGGGCTTAGGCGGCGTCTCCCCCACACACACGCACACAGAGCGGACAGCGACAGGTGAAGAGAAAGCGTGAACCCACTGCGTTATAAAGTGTTTCGTGACAACTACAGCCAGTTAGGAAGAACAAGTCCCAATGGACTTGGTTTCAAAGCCGCAATCTTCAGCTCCGGTGTGGGAACATTTTGGCTTTAAGCCGAATGAGAGAGGAGAGCCAATTAAAATGAATGAGCCGGTATGTCGACTTTGTTTAAAAACAGTGGCAACAAAAAGAGGCAACACAACTAACCTAAAATCTCACTTAAAACATAACCATCCCACCCAGTTTTTCAATCTGGGAACAACAACCGCAGCTGGAGCTGGAGAGGGGTCTTCCAGACAGTTATCTGTTACAGATGCCTTTTCCCGACAGTGTAAATATAAACGTGACAGCGCGAAATGGCGCACACTCACAGATAGCGTAACTCGCTATATAGCCAAAGAGATGCAGCCATTAAACACGGTCGAAAAACCAGCTTTTAAAAATATGCTGCAAACTTTTTTATTCTTAAGAATAAAATGTTCTTTGTTCTTTGAAAGAGTGCACTTGCATTATTATGCTATTATATTGTCATACTGTAATTATATAATCAGTGAAATAAAATTGTCTTAAAATGACAATAATATAGTTTATCGCAATTAATTTTGGTGCAATATATCGCACAACAAAAAGTAGTTATCGTGACAGCCCTAATCAAGACACCCCGGGCAACCTTCTTAGGTGTGCTAAATATAAAACCAGAAACTTGCAAATGTGGGAAAACGCTGGCATGTGGTATATGGATGTTTGCCAGGGTTTTGCTGAGCAGTTTAACGCATTGCTATGTAAATCTCTCTGATATTCTGGACTGTAAATATGGCCAGGGAAGGATTTTCCAAGCATTTCATCGTCCACTAGGGGAAAGGTTTCTAAAAGAAATACCAACATGCTCTCCTGTAGTGCTTCAGGTAATAAGACTTGAGGTTATTCAACAGCCAACTTTCTTGAATAATTCTTAGAACTATTTATTTGTAGCCGGAGAGGAAACTGGAGGCTGGTAAACACTGACAGCATGCAATTAAACTGCTTGTTCTGTTTGGCAGAAACATTTGTTTGTGTTAATAACAAAAAGTAGCATTACTTGTCATTGACGACTTTTATATAAATGACCTGCCAGAAAGCGTGACACATACAGCAATGAAATGTGTTCAGAATGAGGGATTGTACGACACAGTGCATCGATTATCAACAGATGAGTGATGAATTTATATGATCATAAAACTGCTCCTTTAATATGCTTCTAATTTACGACGCAAATGAGCAAAACCTCCAAACTTTAATAGACATTACGGCTAATTTGTGCAGCATCTGTGTTCTGAGGAACATTAATAATGGCTATATTTAATACAGCAGATAATTGATGTCCCTGTGCATTTCCTTATAATGTGCTTTTAATCAGCAACTTGCATGCCGGACACGGGATTTTATTCTTCAACTCCAATTGGCTACAACACAAAACAGAGGTAAAATTAGAGCATAATTAATGTGCTGGCTTCATTATAACACAGATCCACAACGCTGGCCTATATAACCACAAAAGAGCTTCTTTATAAGCAGAGCAAAGGAAAAAGTTGTGTTCACAGCTTCACACCATCCCCATGAGCATTAAATATAGGGGGCTAATCTGTGTTGATGGTATATCTGTTGGCAGCAGGAATAATTATTCTGCGTATTGTAATACTCTGCATAGACGTGTTGAAGGAAAAAACTGAACTAGAGGACAGGGCTTCCTGAAAAGCCCACACACTATTCAGTATCACGAATGAATTATGCAGCAAGAAGCAATTTACTATCGCTTCACAACTCTCTGGATGTTTTAAAACACCATATAATGCAGATATGAGAAATTCAATTCTAATATAAAGGACAACTAGACTTAATTTCTTTCCACCTGAACCAAAGGTCATATTACTATGGAAGCCATTTCCGCTACTGAATAACAAAATAATACAAATAAAATAAATAAAAAGGTAATTGCAATGTCTTAATCTTACAATTCTCCTTTTTGTATTAGAAATGCAAGACAGTAACATTAAATAACAACGGAATTGCGATAAATAAAATTGACATTTTTCTTAAAATCGTGAGATATAAACTTGCAACTCTGAGTTATAAAGTCAAAACTGTATGATACAAAGTCGCAGCTAGTGGTCGACCGATACGGGTTTTTTGAAGGCCGATGCCGATATCTTGGAAAGCAGGGTGACCGATGGCCGATATTAAGCCGATATAATTTTCATTATTTTAATTAATATTTAAGAAATTTGAAATCATTTGAAAGTGGGTTTAAAAATGAATGTGTAAAATAAAAATACTTATACTTTAGAAAAATATTGTATTAAATATTTAATAAAAAACATAATTAAAAAGGAAGTAAACACTGTAAACAACTGGGCACTGAGTATTCTGGGAAGTTTGTGTGCATTGGGAATCATATTTTTCCATTTTACATACAGCGCACAGTGAAAATGACCTGAATATGACAGTGGGCAAACGCATCAAGTGCAGCATAATTTAAAATAACGAGTTTAACGTTTTTCGATCGCGCATCTCCAGTGAAGCTGAACTCTCCTCCTGTCTGTATTCAATTTACATGTACATTTATGCATTTAGCAGACGCTTTTATCTAAAGTGACTTACAGTGCATTCAGGTTATACATTTTTTTTATGTGTTCCCTGGGAATCGAACCCAATTCACACGGATCGACCGTCACACAGAGCACACACGATCATGCAGGATACAAATGCACACTTCACAAGACCTCACAGCTGGATTCAACGAAGTCTGCAAGGTTTGTGTAATTAAATGTTCATTAGTCATTCAAAGATTTGTTTAAGTGATATAAATGCGTATTTGCTGAATGCTGATGACAAACGAGAAAGTATTGTTTGCCTTTATTACTAATTAAAGCAATCGTTATAGTACTTTTTGTATTCGTTTTAATTCCTTAGTTTAACAGTTCTATCTGATTATTAGACAGACTTATATCCGTATTAGACAGAACTGAACGACTACAGCGAACAAGAGGGAGAACGTGAACTCAGTGTGCTCATCTGCACCGTCAAAATAAAAGTCCCGCCTCGAACACATCGGCCAAACAGAAAAAACGTATCGGCCGATGCCCATATTTGAAACATGACAGATTTGGGCCGATATATCGGTCGACCACTAATCACAACTGCATGTTATAAAGTCAGAATATTGCGACAAATTTGACTTACTTTCTCGCAGTTGTAAGTTTAAATCTCGCAATTAAATTTGTATTCCTCAGAATTGTGAGATAAACTCACAATTGACACTTATGAAGTCCAATTCTGAGGAACAAAAAATACTATTCTCTCACAATTATGACTATATGATTTATAATTGCAAGTTTATATCTAAAAAAAAATTAATTCTGAGAAAAAGTTCAGAATAAAGTCAGAATTGTGCGATAAAATGTCGCAATTACCTTTATTTATTTGTATTTAGTGGTGCAAACAAGCTTCCATAATTTAACACTGCATTAATTTAATACTGTTCTGTAACCATTAGTTAGCTATTTCTAATTAGCAATGTACAATTGTCAAAGCAGTACAATTTTAGATATCAAAGCATGTAGTTGAACTCGTAAACATTGAACATGAATACTACCTGAATTAAAACATGTAGCCTTCTAAACATGTTGCCTTCAAATTATTATCAATCAAGTAAACATTTTAACCATTCATAACATTTATTAATTGACAAATAGTTGATTTTTTCAATTAATAAAAATAAGATATTAATGCCATTTCAAACTAAAACTTTCCCTTACAGCAGAGGTTATGGCCTCCTATAATTAAAACTCACATAAATTATTCAGTTTTGATTAAAATTAATGTTTACTCAAGTGAGAATAGGGAAATCATACATGCACTCCAGTTTTGGTGTTAATACGTGTTTGAATAAATATCTTAATATCAGTACACCATCAACACAAAGTGTTTAATAAAATGCATTTATTATGTATTCTAAATATTCTTAATCTTGCAAACACTTAATGGCAGATTTATATGTTAAGTGCACTTAATTAAATGCCACTGACACAAATGATACTTCAATAAGTGTCTCATATTAGCATTTGAACACCGCTGTCTGTCAGTCTGACAGCACATTTATTTCCCAGTCGCTCAAAATGATCAGGACACGAGTCATTTGAGCGTAATTAAAAACACATCAGTTAAAGTATAGCAAAGATTCCAAATGAATAAATCAAGTTCTGAATACTACACCGCAAAAACATCAGCTATTAGATCAAACAAATTGGATAGGACAGCTTCTCGGGGAGTGCACAAGCCTCAGCCAGCCCAATCACTTGAACTGTGATGGCGGAAATGCAATTTCGTGAAGGAAACTTGTGAAATTTGTGAGCTAGGCACTTAGGAACAAAGATTTGAAATGAGTATTAGGCAAGCTCGGTTTCAGGAAAAATGATTCACAATGTATTAGTGTGAAGCAGGGAACTCAGGGCTCAGAGTAGGGATGGGTACCGAAACTCGGTATTTAATCGGTCTCGGGGCTAAATTATAAAAGACCGGAGTATCGATAAGCTCTGACGTTAACGGTTCTGCTATCGGTACTGGAGAAATTAAGAAAACACACATACATTTATTATTGCTATATATATATACACATTATCTTGCAAATTATATCCCGCCAGAGTCACCAGCTGTTTTTATATGCAATAATATTCAAACTCTTGTCTATGATGCATTTTTGCTATTCCCAAATCAGAAGCGCGATCGCTCACGTGGAGGAGTTCAGCACGCGCAACATAAGCCCTGTTTATGATAGAAGAGAGAACTAACCATTAAAACATGCTTACACTTTAGGCCTGTGGCTGTTATATTAAAGTGAGTTTATTTAATGTTTTTTTTTAGCTTCTAAAGATTATAGCCGTGTTTCTTCTAACACAACTTCCTTCTCTTCACAGCGGCGCGCATTCGTTCCTCCCTGACCAAAACTTAACATCAGAATCAGATCAATCGTCTGTCGATTGTTGTAAAATGCCGTCTTTACAGTTACTAAATTGCTGGACATGTTTGATAATGAAATGTTGGAAGTACAATCCACACGAGAGATGCTGTTCCTCAGGCTGAAGTGTGTGTGCGTGTGTGTGTGTGTGTGTGCAGGGGCGCGGGAAGGTGTTTTATGTAGGGGGTGCTGTGGGGGGGGGGGGGGGGGTAGTCAATTTCTGCATATAAATATTACGCCAAATAGAAACAGAAAATCGTGCTATAGCCTACGCACTTTCATGAGATCGTGTTAGACAACAATTAGCTATTTTACAAATGGGAATAGGCTACAATGAATTCATAACAATGTTTTACATTCAAGTTACATTCAAGCTTAAAAACCCTTAAAATGTATAGTGAAAAGTTTTTTTAAAAGCATCTGGAATGCAATAAAGTAATTTTAAAGCTGTTTTTAAAGCATTTGCTGCATGGATTAAAACGATAGGCCAATAAATAATTCACATCAGTCAGACAAAATTGCATTGCAACAAATCCTTTAAATTTCAAGGACAAAGATTTACATACTTTTTTTTTTATTGAATACAATTATAAAATAAAACGCAAATTATAATCGGGCCTGTTTTAGGCTTTCCCTTATTTTTATATTTTAGATGGTGAGGTGACCGGGGAAAAATGACTCGCCATTTCCTCATTGGAGAAATATATGCATCTTAACGGATTACATAGGCTAATGAAGAGTTTTTGCTTTGCTTTGAATTATTTCGTTTTAAAGTAGTATTTTAAAGCTTTCTATAGATATATTTATCATATCTCTGAGCCAGTTTCGAGTTGCCGAGTTTCGGTTCATCATTGAAGCCTCTTGTTCAAAACCGGAAGAAAGTGCATTCTCTGTTTTCCTATTTTATAAAAGCACAATGTTGATATTGTGAATGCACACAAATAAAAGTAGACCCTTTACAGTTCAAAATGATATATTACTCTTACCTTTATGAGAAGAAAAAAAATCTCACGGCGTATTTTAAGTTGTTTTTACTGTAAGAAAAAAATCCTCCATGTCCTGTAAAGCTCGCTTCAGCTTCCACTCTCCACACAAACTGTTGGATATTGCACATTTATATAGGTTAAACATTTAAACTAACACTGTGATATGCTTGAACTGTTTATAGGCCTATCTATCGATTTTATTTTAGTCAAGTCTTGATGATTTGATAAGGCTAAATTAATCAAACATAGGCGATCAACTCTGATGCTGGCCGCTTGGTCGTTGCTTAAAAGAAAAAAAACATTTAACGAACAAAAAATGCTCCCAAGGTTTTTCTAAATTAACTTTATGAAGAAAAAAAAACCGAAACATCGTCTAATCACTTTTCCATTACATACAAAACTGAACTATTTTAGCCATAAGCTGTTTTGGGAGAAGGGAAAGACTCATATCGCTGAGAACAAAAAAAAAAAAGTACATCCATGATATTTCCATGTTCCGCTTTTAAGCCACAACCTACAAATTCTTCAACACAATCATAGCATTCACAAACATATAAGCAAGCATTGGCAGTGCTGCGTGCGTGATTTGACAGGATGTGCGCAACGTGCGCATCAAATAGCCCTGCATCAGTTTAATAACTTTGATAACTTTAATTCTTACAACTGTTAAATTAATGGGCAAATGGTAAATATGTCGAAGATCACATAGAAATAGATAGCAAAATAGCCAATGTAAACTAAATGTTATAAACATCGGAGCAACCATATACATTTTTAAATTAATCTTTATTATAACAAATTTAGCCTATATTTTTTTTTTATTCACAACAGTTTACAGTTGCCCACAGAAAAAAACAGGGGGTGCTGCAGCACTCTCAGCACCCCCTGTTCCCGCGCCCCTGTGTGCGTGTGTGTGTTTGCGCGCGTGTGTGTGTTTGCGCGCGTGTGTGTGTGTGTGTGTGCGTGTGTGTGTGTGTGAGTGCGTGTGTGTGAGTGTGCGTGTGTGTGTGTGTGTGTGTGCGTGTGCGTGTGTGTGTTTGCGCGCGCGTGTGTGTGTGTGTGTGCGTGCGCGGCGCGCTCCAAGCTTCGGGCGCGTCCAAACGATCAAATACACACACAATAAATGGTATATTTGTCAGTTTGTTTAACTTTGTTTGTTTGTTCATGTTCTTACTCTATCTTATCTTATGTATATAAAACACAAAAAAATGCCTGCACACTGCTGCATTTACAAATTGATGTTTTATATTTATTTAATGAAATATTTATTTAACATCTCAGAATATAAAGCCATGTTAATTAAGCTGCTAATCTATCATAGAAATATATATTTCATACATATGTGTGTATGTATGTATGTATGTATATATGTATGTATATATATATATATAAATAACAAAAAGTACCGATAAGAATACCGTTAAAGCACCGGACCGATAAGCAGTATCGATAAGAGTAGTAGTACCGTTAAAACCTTAACGATACCCATCCCTAGCTCAGAGTCTGCTGGGATATTACACTCGTCTTTCATGAGCTTCCCTCACGTTTCTCTGCGATCAACTTCATGAGCTTCAGCGCTGCTGCGTTTTATATGGATACTTCATAACCAGCCAGAGGCGAAAAAGACACCGCTCTTTGAAAATAAGCACTAGAGCAAATCAATCCCAAAGTTATGCATATGTGACCCAGGAGCGGAAAAAACCGAACACCCGTTGTGCCTTGACAAACAAATTCTCCCAAGTATATGCTAATTAATTAACACCGAGGGCTGTAATGTAATGAGGTTCTATAGCCTGCTAACACATACGCCATTTATTTATTGCAGCCAAAATAATGCGAAAGGCAATAATGGCCATGCTTATGGTTTCTGAGTGCGTTTTAAAGAGGCTCTAGGATTTGTGCAAGCCTGTTAATCAAAATTGATTGGGCCTGAAGAGTTTATGACAGAAAATACAGTAACTATGCACATTCTGGCGTTGCTTGGTTACAACCCAAGTGCATCTCATAATTACACTCACATTAATATCAGGTTGACACTGGTTTAATGAGACAATGCTAAGGTAAGATCTGAACGGAGCAGCTAATCTTATCCGCACACAGCTACTATGTAATCATTGTTAATTTATGTCACGGATCAAACCTAAAGGTTAAACATTGATTACTGTGTGTTGATTTACAAGGAACGGCTTCAGCCCTTCCATTTTCCTTTAGTGTGCCTGCAACCCTGATTTATAGCAGGTTAAATAGGTTACTACAGCCGCTGGAGTTAACCGTTTGCATACTGTCACATAAACTATACATTAAATAAAAGACTGTGGAGTCAACAGCACATTTAATGTAATGCTGATGGAATCGAGGCTGTGTGGGTTGAGCGTGCAGTAAGTTCACTATGTCATAATGTTTTAAGATCTGCATGTTTTCCAGAGATATCCAAGTACAACACAGTATGATTATTATTGTGAATGAGGTCTATTCTACTGCATAATCAAGAGAAATTAATGTAAAAACGTATATATACACATATTATACGCTGATCAACCACAATATCAAAACCACTGACCAGTGAAGTGAACATTGATTATATCATTACAATGGCATCTATTAAAGGGTTGGATATATTATGCAGCAAGTGAACAGCCAGTTCTTGATTTCAAAGTGTTGGAAGCAGGAAAAATGTGAAAGTGAAAAGGTTCTGAGTCAACTAGTGGTGGCGTAGATGACTGGGTCTAAGCATCTCCAAAACGAGAGGGTGTGGGGTGTTTCCAATATGCAGTGGTTAGTACCTAACAAAAGTGATGCAGAAGGACAACCGGTGGACCGGCGTCAGGGTCATGGGCGTCCCAAGGCTCACTGATGCACGTGGGGAGTACAGATGAGCTACCGTAGCTCAAATTGCTGAAAAACGTAATGTTGGTCAAGACAGAAAGGTGTCAGAACACACAGTGCATCGCGGTTTGCTGTTTATGAGGCTGTGTAGCCACAGACCGGTCAGAGTGTCCATGATGACCCTGATCCACCGCTGAAAGGGTCTACAATTGGGCTGTGAGCATCAGAATTGGGGCCGGATACACAGAAATATTCTTAAGATAAATTCCAAGAAGTTCTTAAGAATTCCTAAATGCAGTTCTTGACAAATTCTTAAGAAGTGCTCAAATATGTTCTTAAGGACATCTTATTTTTTTCTTAAGAAGGAACTTACAGTCTTTATCTGACTAAATACAGAGAAGAGAAGAGAAGAGAAGAGAAGAGAAGAGAAGAGAAGAGAAGAGAAGAGAAGAGAAGAGAAGAGAAGAGAAGAGAAGAGAAGAGAAGAGAAGAGAAGAGAAGAGAAGAGATTGACTGGTTTAATAAATCACATTTTCTTTTAGATCAGGTGGAGTCCAGGTGAGTTTGCACTGTTTACGGGGGAAGAGATGTCAGCAGATGCATTATGGGAAAGGTTTGAGATCAAGAAAGGATGCAGGCAGGGCTACATACTGTCATCACATCTCTTCAATTCCTTTGCCGACATGATCATGAGAAATGTGGGGGTGGAGGATGCCAGTATTGGAGTTAAGATCGGAGGGAGGAACATCAACAACTTGCAATACACAGACGACACCACCCTGCTAGCGGAAAGAAAGAAGGACCTCGAGACACTACTGGGGAAGGTAAAAGAGGAGAGCGAGAGATACGGCCAATACCTTAACGTCAAGAAGACCTAGATAATGACTACAGCAGACAAGGCAAAGATCAAGATAGTAGTAAATAGAGGTAGTAGACAGCTTCACCTTCCTGGGCTTCACAATGGATAGAGATGGTGAATGTACCCCTGGAATCAAATGGAGAATGGCAATGGGACGTGGTGCAATAGTGGGCATGGCCCAAATATGGAAAAACAAGGACATCAGCCTAGCCACCAAATGCAGATTAGTAAATGCTATTGTCTTCACAATAGCTACGTACGGATGTGAGACCTGGGTGCTCAAGAAGGTTAACAGGAGGAGGATAGATGCATTTGAACTTTGGTGCTGGAGACGACTGCTAAGGTTTCCATGGACAGCGAGGATCCCCAACCAAGAGATATTAGACCGAATCAAACCATGGACGTCACTGGAAGCAAGAGTCACTAAGCAGAAGTTATTGTATTTCGGGCACATCATGCGGAGCCAGTCCCTGGAGAAAGACATCACGCTAGGGCTGGTAAGTGGAAAGAGGGGGAGAGGTCGCCCAAGAACCCGTTGGCTGGACACCATCAGAAATGACACCGGAATGACTGGAAGGCAATTAAAGGAAATCACCTGGGATCGTACCACCTGGAGAGCCATGAATCATCGAGTGACCAAGAGTCGATGTCGACTGAACGGATAGAGAGAGAGAGCGTTATGGGAAAAAGAGGGGGATCTACACAACATTAGGCAGGTGGTTTTAACGTTGTGGTGTTTGTTTAGTCCATCTAGTACATCTCCAGCAATGTGTGCAGGCCAAGTTTGAATAATACAGGAAACCACTGCCATAATAAAAATGGTCTGACAAGAACATTCTCCCTGACCCTAGAGCATACGGCCTGTGGAAAACAACTAAATTACTTTTTCAGGGCTTTTAACCCAAGCCATTTAATCCCACAAAGTTTAGAGAGTCATTGTGGAGAGCAGAGCAAAATGAGACGTCTCTAAATCACTGCAATCCCCCGTCCCTCAGCTCCGATCCCAGCCGCTATTAGTTGGTCCCTCGGAGACAACAGCACCAGCCGTACGAGGCTATTACGGATGACCACACATGCATCACAAATTAAAATACCAAAATCCAATACATCCTCACATATGGGTGAGGGGTGAATACATTTGCACTGTGTCAAACAGACGGATTTGGCATTAGTAAAAAGAGTCTGTGGATATATGAGAACTATATTTCGTCAAACTGACTTGCTTCCTTCGATCATGGATTGAAGATTGAAAATCGAAATGCTGTCTCGTAAACAAACAAAAAACATTTGGAGGATGAAAAGAGGATCTATCTTGATGCCACTAATAGGTAATGTTATTTGCACAAGTTTGATAAGTGGCATACTAAAACACATGGAGCACTACAGAGCAGTATAAACAAGTGTGTTATTTGAAATACTATCCTCATCTAGTTTATTGTGTCGCTATTTACTCGTCTTCATGTTGTTCCAAACCAAATGCTGCTATATTTAGAGCCCTATTATTTCCGTTACGCAGACAACACAGACGGAATCCAGTCATAAAAATGGAATTTACTGAATAATGCAGAATATAGCGGAATTTGACAAATTTTGAAAGAGTATTTAACTGTAAAAATACTATTTAAATGTGAATCCTGCATGTTCTGTGTCTCTGTGTGAACGAATGAATGACGCAGACGCCTACTTCACATACTGAAGCGTGCATGAAGCTAGCAATGTCTACCGTCTCACTAAACGAGGACATGAACACATGAACATCTCTAGAGCTCACTTCACAAGCATATCACCATTTCATCTGAGAAAAACGTCTTCATATCATATAACATGTCAAGAGAAAAGTTCAGTTTAACTTGAAGACATTGTGACAGACAAAAATACTATCGTACAGTAGAACGCACAACGTAATTAAAAGTTTATTTTAAGGAATAATCACATACATTTTCTTCCATGTTTTAATTTTAAGAGTAAACCTCTGTTGTGCAGCACTTTGTCTGCCACCAAAATATTTGTTTTTTTATAATTTAATGTTTTATGGCATCATATGATTACAAGAAAAAGAATGTATATAAAAAAATAATTTCATAGGACCCCATTACAGTAAAAAAAGGAACAAGTTTTGATTACAATTTAAATAAACAATTGAAAACCAGAAAATCCAGAAAAATTATAACAGAAAACACAATTTTGGTGAAAATTACATAGAATTTTAGAAGAAAATATAATGTATTTCATAGGGACATTTTTTGTTATACATTTTAATAAATTGCGGTTAACTTGTACAAGTTTCATGACTTTCCATTAATTAAACATGCTTTTTGATAACATATACACATTTAATCCAACCATTGAAACAGAGACCAGACATTTTTTCAATGGGAGAAATGTAATCCAGAACAATTAAAGTGAGGGAAAAAATTATTTGGAAAAAAATCAAACAGATTTAATAACTATATATTTTTTTTTCACAAAACACAAAAGGAGATTGTTTCCCCCCAAATGAGCTGTTTTATCTTGTTCACAAATCAGACGGAGATGATTCCTTCATGAATTGGACCGATTCTTATTAAATCAACGTTGCAAAAGCTCACTAAAGAGGAAGATCACAGCCAAATAACTAAACCATTCTTCACAAAGCTTCATGGATTTTCTTTTGTCAGCTTAATAGCAGTGATCACAACAATCTATCATTGTACGGAAAAGACCTATGTGATTATTAAAAAATGGTGCCACAGAAGAAATAAATTCACACTTTGCATGAGTATTGGGCTGATAAAAGTCCTCTGAAGGTGTAAATGAAGCCAGCTGTTCTGTCTCCGGATTGGATTTTCCAGGTGTTTTTGAAGAGCACTGAGCTTTAAAAGCTTAGCTGAAAGATTATGATAGTTGTGCTTTCTCTTTTGATCCACATCACGTGACGAGATCGTAAAAAAGAGCAGGCCGAGAGAGAAAACCAGGCGTTTGTCATCATAGTCGCTTCAAGTCACTGCATTAAGAATGCATCACCAAAATAATGGTCTGGATCCCTCAGTGACTAATATTCACATTGATTTACTGTCCATGAGAAATATTTGTTGTTTATGGGTGGGGGAGTTCGGACAGCCCCTCAATCATGTTAGGAGCAGGCTGCTAATTCAGTTTGTGAACTGAAATGAACTCTGCGGGCTGATGTCGCGGTGTCTTAAACCTAGCAAAACGTATTTTACAGTGCAATGATACACTGATATTTTATCTGTTTCAAATTGATACAGCTTTCAAGATGCAAAAAAAAGATACAATGGACATATTAATAACAGAGCAGAAAATTGAATCCTGCTTATTTAGCTACTTGCTAGCTGTAGCCTGTTACAGTACACAAGATTTCACTTACCACATAAACAGAGTAAGGAGAGGTGACTGAGGATGATAACGAATGATTTACAGATCCTGAGCACCACTGACAATCATCTGATCTTGTAAAATGTGTGGTAAGTACTGCCGCTCCATAGTATAAACAGAGTTCGTGCGATCGCGAATCTCAAAAGTGAAAGTAAAACGAGATTCGAAAGCAGTTTCAATGCGCTGCATATTAATAGTGGCTCCCTGGTGCCCGCATTTTATTTACAGTATAATTACCCGATGATATAACTTTATAATATTAAAATATATATTTTCCATGTGTTTCCTTCCTGCGAGCTACTGAAATGAGCCGCACTTTGAAACAACCAATCAGAGCACAGCTGCACTGTGAAACAGCCAATCAGAGCACAGCCGCACTGTGAAACAGCCAATCAGAGCAGAGCCGCACTGTGAAACAGCCAATCAGAGCACAGCCGCACTGTGAAACAGCCAATCAGAGCAGAGCCGCACTGTGAAACAGCCAATCAGAGCACAGCCGCACTGTGAAACAGCCAATCAGAACAGAGCCACACTGTGAAACAGCCAATCAGAGCAGAGCCGCACTGTGAAGCAGCCAATCAGAGCAGAGCTCAACATTGAGCCGCACTGTGAAACAGCAAATCAGAGCAGAGCTCAACATTGAGCCGCACTGTGAAACAGCCAATCAGAGCAGAGCCACAGTGTGAAACAGCCAATCAGAGCAGAGCCGCACTGTGAAGCAGCCAATCAGAGCAGAGCTCAACATTGAGCCGCACTGTGAAACAGCAAATCAGAGCAGAGCCGCACTGTGAAACAGCCAATCAGAACAGAGCCACACTGTGAAACAGCCAATCAGAACAGAGCCACACTGTGAAACAGCCAATCAGAGCAGAGCTCAACATTGAGCCGCACTGTGAAACAGCCAATCAGAGCAGAGCTCAGAGTTTCATTCTGGGGAGAAATCCTAGGGTTGTAAATGCACATGTAAAACTGTTTCTGGATAATTTTTGCCCTTACCTAAGCCTTCTATGTAGATATCAGAGAACAATTTAAAATATTGTATCCATGCATTCTATGGCACCTTTAAAGTACCATTTCCACAGTAATGCAATGTCTGATTTCAAAATGATGTTCACAGAATGAATTCTTCTAAAGCCATCTAATTTACAATGATTGCTAAAATATGTGATACGGAGGGAAAAAATAGCATTAATCAATCTGGATAATCCACGTCCTGAAGCACGTCAAACAACTCAAGTTAGTCAAAATATTAATTTCCAAGCCTGTGATTCAAACGACATTGTTAAAAATAGCAAAGTCAACCACACGTCGCGTCTGCGTATCTGTGTGAACTTCTCCTTCAGGGTTTGAAAGAATGAGTCTTTTAATGTTGCTATATTTATATCTCTCTAGGGATCGACAACAGTCACTTTCCTCATTCCCATGTCACGCAAAAGAAAAGTTTACCCATGTTCAAGTTGAAGAGGATCTGAAAGAAGAGCAGTATACAGACTGGAGCTTGATGCTGAAAGAGAGCAAGCGATTAAAGCACAATGCAGGATAAACGTCTTCATCTGCACACCAACATATTTCCACAGCGCCAATGCAAACAAATCAGCACGACTGTATGCAAAGACGTCTGCATCGTTGAAGAGATTTATGCAGATTGCCATGTCATGCACACAAAACGTATTATTTCCAGTCTGTGAAACTGCACCTTGAGAAAAACCCACATTATTTTGACTGTCGTGAACTTCATCTTATCAAGCATGAACTTTGTGACTTATGAAATTTTAGATAGATGTCCGAATGACTGTGAGATAAAGTGCACAATTCAATTTCGGCCGAGGATGAGCTCTAATGAATTTCGTGGAGTGAATATAATGGCACTACCTGACCGCTCCGGGTTCCAGGTGCCGTGGCTTAAAGACCGGTGGGAGAGTCATCGCTCTGTTGCTCAATCACGCCGCCTCTGCAATCAACAGTGGGAGGCCAATTAGAGCATGGAGCTCTCGCTTGAGATGACAGGAGGTGATTCTCTGAGACCCCGGTAAGGATTATTGCGGCTGAATGGCTATAACACATAAATTATCAAGCTCTCAAGTACAACTCTTCAGGGAAAAGAGATCCCTGATTAAAAAGCACAGCCTATATATGTGTTGATGAGCTGCAGTGTCCAAACAATGAATGTGGCTCCTATAAAAATATCATTATTAGTGCTGGCTAAAGCAAACATCACTTTTGCAAGTATATTTCTCATACCAATGGTCAAAAGAACCATAACAATAATGCCTACCCATTTGAACGAAGCACTTTTTTGTCGACAACTAATAATTTATTCAAAAACACACTTAAAGGAATAGTTCACCCAAAACTGAAAACTTGCTGAAATGTTACTCATCCTCTGGCCATTCGAGATATAGATGAGTTTGTTACTTCATCAAAACAGAGAAATGGAGAAATATAGCATGCATCAGTGTCTCAGCTATGGATGCTCTGCAGTGAATGGGTGCCGTCAGAATGAGAGTCCGAACAGCTGATAAAAACATCACAATAATCCACACCACTCCAGTCCACCAGTTAACATCTTAAGAAGTGAAAAGAGGCGTGTTTCTCTCCATAACATATCATTTGAAACATATATTATTTGGTGGATTTTTTCACTGAGAGGAAGCGTTATATTAGATTTTGGACTCTTTTTTAGGCCAGAAGTGAGAGTTTAAAGTTGAAATGTCTTAATGATTGGTTGAAACGTCTTAATGATTAATGAGCGGGTGAGCAGCTTTAAGTTCCTCGGCGTTCACATCACCGAGGATCTCACATGGTCTGCTCACACAGATGCAGTGCTGAAGAAGGCACATCAGCGTCTCTTCTTCCTGAGACGGCTGAGGAAGTTTGGAACGAGCCCCAGAATCCTCAGGTCCTTCTACACCTGCACTGTGGAGAGCATCCTGACCGGCTGTATCACCGCCTGGTTTGGAAACAGCACCGCTGGCAACCGCAGGGCTCTGCAAAGGGTCGTGCGAACTGCCCGCCACATTGTTGGAGGTGAGCTTCCCTCCCTCCAGGATATCTACACCAGGCGGTGTACAAGGAAAGCCCGGAGGATTATCAAAGACTCCAGCCACCCGTCCCACAGACTGCTCTCTCTGCTGCCCTCAGGGCGACGTTTCCGCAGCATCCGATCCCGCACTAGCCGACTGAGGGACAGCTTTTTCCCTCAGGCTATCAGGCTAATGAACAGTCAGAACTAATACACCCTACAGCACACTCCCACTTTACGGTGTGCCATGCACTGCCACAGTTCAAACTGGACGCACACACTGCACTAATACAACAATCTGGTGGCTCTAATGCACATCCATGACATTGTGTACCCAGCTTATGTATAATCTGCCACACCTTCCATATTACTGTGTGTATATATGTGTACATAATGTAGAATGTGTACATACTGTGTATAATGTGTATTGATAATTGTAAGTATGTCTAATAGTACACTGTGTGTACTGAGTATATGTATGTGTATATTGCACACTGTCATCTGTATAAGTCTGTAAGTATGTACTGTCTATATGTAAATTGTTTCTGCACTGTCTGGAGCACGCTCTCAATAACTTCACTCACCAAAGCACACGTGATGTGACAATAAAAGTGATTTGATTTGATCTTGATACATTGGTTTCTGACAAACAGTCAGCTTTTAGCTTCACAAGATGTTAACTGGTGGACAGGAGTGGTGCGGATTACTTGTGATGTTTTTATCAGCTGTTTGGACTCTCATTCTGACGGCACCCATTCACTGCAGAGCATCCATTGCTGAGACACTGATGCAATGCTACATTTCTCCAAATCTGACGAAGAAACAAACTCATCCTAATCTTGGATGGACTGAGAAGGAGTACATAACTATTTGATATTTATACATTAATTCACAATATTTGAAAATAAAAATAATAAAATATATTTTTGGAGTGATTTAAACATTTAAAAAGTATAAGAAAATGTTATTACAGTACTTGGCGGTTGTCATTTACTAAAGTCATTCAATTGGAGCTTTTCTTGAAAATCGTATGAAAACATATGAAACGAACATGAAACAAAGAGTATGTTTATCAAAGGCAAAGCCTGTTCTGATGAGCAGATGAAGACTACCAAACAGTCCTATTGATCGGTGACGCTGACATCAATTCCCATCTACATCTCTCTTATATTCTAACTGCCCTCGAGGGTCAACAATCTATAGTGATGAGAGACACTACTGGCCCTTCTAGAAGATGAACAAATAAAACACCAGCCGAGACAGAAAAGAAATGTCTGCTAAATGGGGCTATTGTTTCAAACATTATAACGGCGTCTGCAAAGGACAGCATGTGTGGCTCAAGTAGGGATGGGTATCGTTAAGGTTTTAACGGTACTACTACTTTTATCGATACTGCTTATCGATCCGGTGCTTTAACGGTATTCTTATCGGTACTTTTTGTTATTTATATATATACATACATACATACATACATACATACACATATATGTATGAAATATATATTTCTATGATAGATTAGCAGCTTAATTAACATGGCTTTATATTCTGAAATGTTAAATAAATATTTCATTAAATAAATATAAAACATCAATTTGTAAATGCAGCAGTGTGCAGGCATTTTTTTGTGTTTTATATACATAAGATAAGATAGAGTAAGAACATGAACAAAGAAACAAAGTTAAACAAACTGACAAATATACCATTTATTGTGTGTGTATTTGATCGTTTGGACGCGCCCGAAGCTTGGAGCGCACCACGCACGCACACACACACACACACGCGCGCGCAAACACACACACGCACACACACACACACACGCACTCACACACACACGCGCAAACACACACACACACACACACACACACACAGGGGCGCGGGAACAGGGGGTGCTGCAGCACGCCCTGTTTTTTGTCTGTGGGCAACTGTAAACTGTTGTGAATAAAAAAAATATATAGGCTAAATTTGTTATAATAAAGATTAATTTAAAAATGTATATGGTTGCTCCGATGTTTATAACATTTAGTTTACATTGGCTATTTTGCTATCTATTTCTATGTGATCTTCGACATATTTACCATTTGCCCATTAATTTAACAGTTGTAAGAATTAAAGTTATCAAAGTTATTAAACTGATGCAGGGCTATTTGATGTGCGCACATCCTGCCAAATCACGCACGCAGCACTGCCAATGCTTGCTTTTATGTTTGTGAATGCTATGATTGTGTTGAAGAATTTGTAGGTTGTGGCTTAAAAGCGGAACATGGAAATATCATGGATGTACTTTTTTTTTTTGTTCTCAGCGATATGAGTCTTTCCCTTCTCCCAAAACAGCTTATAGCTAAAATAGTTCAGTTTTGTATGTAATGGAAAAGTGATTAGACGATGTTTCGTTTTTTTTTTCTTCATAAAGTTAATTTAGAAAAACCTTGGGAGCATTTTTTGTTCGTTAAATGTTTTTTTTTCTTTTAAGCAACGACCAAGCGGCCAGCATCAGAGTTGATCGCCTATGTTTGATTAATTTAGCCTTATCAAATCATCAAGACTTGACTAAAATAAAATCGATAGATAGGCCTATAAACAGTTCAAGCATATCACAGTGTTAGTTTAAATGTTTAACCTATATAAATGTGCAATATCCAACAGTTTGTGTGGAGAGTGGAAGCTGAAGCGAGCTTTACAGGACATGGAGGATTTTTTTCTTACAGTAAAAACAACTTAAAATACGCCGTGTGATTTTTTTTTTTCTCATAAAGGTAAGAGTAATATATCATTTTGAACTGTAAAGGGTCTACTTTTATTTGTGTGCATTCACAATATCAACATTGTGCTTTTATAAAATAGGAAAACAGAGAATGCACTTTCTTCCGGTTTTGAACAAGAGGCTTCAATGATGAACCGAAACTGGGCAACTCGAAACTGGCTCAGAGATATGATAAATATATCTATAGAAAGCTTTAAAATACTACTTTAAAACGAAATAATTCAAAGCAAAGCAAAAACTCTTCATTAGCCTATGTAATCCGTTAAGATGCATATATTTCTCCAATGAGGAAATGGCGAGTCATTTTTCCCCGTCACCTCACCATCTAAAATATACAAATAAGGGAAAGCCTAAAACAGGCCCGATTATAATTTGCGTTTTATTTTATAATTGTATTCAATAAAAAAAAAGTATGTAAATCTTTGTCCTTGAAATTTAAAGGATTTGTTGCAATGCAATTTTGTCTGACTGATGTGAATTATTTATTGGCCTATCGTTTTAATCCATGCAGCAAATGCTTTAAAAACAGCTTTAAAATTACTTTATTGCATTCCAGATGCTTTTAAAAAAACTTTTCACTATACATTTTAAGGGTTTTTAAGCTTGAATGTAACTTGAATGTAAAACATTGTTATGAATTCATTGTAGCCTATTCCCATTTGTAAAATAGCTAATTGTTGTCTAACACGATCTCATGAAAGTGCGTAGGCTATAGCACGATTTTCTGTTTCTATTTGGCGTAATATTTATATGCAGAAATTGACTACCCCCCCCCCCCCCCCCCCCCCCCCACAGCACCCCCTACATAAAACACCTTCCCGCGCCCCTGCACACACACACACACACACACGCACACACACTTCAGCCTGAGGAACAGCGTCTCTCGTGTGGATTGTACTTCCAACATTTCATTATCAAACATGTCCAGCAATTTAGTAACTGTAAAGACGGCATTTTACAACAATCGACAGACGATTGATCTGATTCTGATGTTAAGTTTTGGTCAGGGAGGAACGAATGCGCGCCGCTGTGAAGAGAAGGAAGTTGTGTTAGAAGAAACACGGCTATAATCTTTAGAAGCTAAAAAAAACATTAAATAAACTCAGTTTAATATAACAGCCACAGGCCTAAAGTGTAAGCATGTTTTAATGGTTAGTTCTCTCTTCTATCATAAACAGGGCTTTCATGTTGCGCGTGCTGAACTCATCCACGTGAGCGATCGCGCTTCTGATTTGGGAATAGCAAAAATGCATCATAGACAAGAGTTTGAATATTATTGCATATAAAAACAGCTGGTGACTCTGGCGGGATATAATTTGCAAGATAATGTGTATATATATAGCAATAATAAATGTATGTGTGTTTTCTTAATTTCTCCAGT
Source organism: Schizopygopsis pylzovi (assembly GCA_027422435.1). Classification (NCBI taxonomy): domain Eukaryota; kingdom Metazoa; phylum Chordata; class Actinopteri; order Cypriniformes; family Cyprinidae; genus Schizopygopsis; species Schizopygopsis pylzovi. Next base: position 28,477,368 of record CM049831.1, read on the forward strand.
ACCGATAACAGAACCGTTAACGTCAGAGCTTATCGATACTCCGGTCTTTTATAATTTAGCCCCGAGACCGATTAAATACCGAGTTTCGGTACCCATCCCTAGGCTCAAGGCTTTCAAAACACGTTCCACTGAGGTCAGGGTGTGATGTTTTCTCCTGTCAGGCACTTCAACAACAGTGAACGCAATATCACAGCAACTCGACACCACCCCAAGCACTAAAAACCCATGAAAACTCGGAGAATGAGGAAACAAATGTGCGAAATATAATTAAAACACGTTACTTGGGAACTGCGTTTGTTCTATTATTTCCTAATAAGATCCAGAAGTATCATTTATTAAGGGATGCATCACTGTTAGCACTGCTTATAAGGGTTAGGGGTTTGAACAACCTCTAAGCCTATTACATTTTGGCATGTAAGTCATTTTGCTCAAACATGAATGATATCTTGAATCAAGCAGCTTGTTGAGGAGAGATGTGCTGATTATTTTAATAAGTGATCTGACTGAAGGAATAGTTCACCCACACATGACATTATTTGATCTCATGGCCCTCATGAGTTTGATTCTTCGTCAGATTTGGAGAAATGTAGCATTGCATCACTAGCTCACAAATGGATACAGTAAATGGGTGCCGTCAGAATGAGAGTCCAGTCAGCGGATAAAAACATCACAATAATCCACAAGTTTCAATTAACATCTTGAAAAGCCAAAATCTGTTTGTAAGAAATCTAGAATGAATGCATTTCATAACTTTCAACTGTTCATTTTGGACAAAATATGAGTCTATAATCTATAATAATGCTTCCTCCAGTAAAAAAAGTCCATCTCATGTCGTCTCTCACATCAAAATCCAGCCACATATTTGTTTAGAGCTGTTTTGGCTTGTAAACGGTGCTTTATTTGTGCACATTTCTCTCCTGATTCAGACCAGATGACTTTTAACGGAGAAGTGTTATTATAGATTATGGACTAGTATCTTAGCCAGAAGCAATGAATTTAAAATCATCTTAAGTTATATATTTGTTTTTAACAAACACACAGATTTTGGCTTCACAAGATGTTAACTGATGGATTATTGTGATGTTTTTAATCAGCTGTTTGGACTCTCATTCTGACGGCACCCATTCACTGCAGAGCATACATTGGTGAGCAAGTGATGTAATAACACATTTCTAGAAATATGATGAAGAATCTACATCTTGGATGGTATGAGTGTGAGTAACTTTACATTTTTGGGTGAAATATACCTTTTTATATTCCAGATTGTTGCCTTCTGGAATTTAAAACGGACTAAACATTTTACAATTTTAATTAAAGGATGAACACAAAATGTATTGAGACAGATTTGTACATTCCAAATAAATATCAAAATAATATTATCCTTATCAGTAGCAGACACAACTGAAAAAAATTGCCATGCTGTCCTCTTCCTCCAACAACACTTAAAACGATCAACAGTTTATATGATTCAAAATACTGCACGTCTCAAACTAGTGGAAGAAACCCTCTCATGGCACTGCTTTCATATGGATGAGATTAAGACGTCTGAAATCCCTCGGCTCTGACACTCACTGGAAGCAATGGAAGTGACGTCGAAACCATCATGGGAGGAAAATGCAGCTTTAAAAAGAGGACAGGTCTGCGGGGGAAATACTCCTTAAAGTCGATCAACCACATATGTTCAACGTGCCCACATGAAATGTGTCCAAGCCTGCAGTACGGATCCTCATCACATGATTCCACCCACTGATTTGATTTTTTTGGTCTGCTTGGACAGTCGTACTCTCAAACTAAGGCCAGATATACTCTGTGCAAGCATACAAATGCTTGACTAACGCATTCACAAGTGCCATCTTATACATACTAATGTGAGTTAGTGCGTACAGTATAAAGAGCTGCCTATAAATCGTACTTTAAATGTGATTATTATGATTTCTGCTCTGCACGACTAATTAAGCAGATTTGCCTGCTGGTTATTTATTCTAAAAAAGACATTTTCGTGTGACATTGTTATTATCTTGCATTGGTAGCAAGCCTTCACATGCATTTATGCTTGGGGTTGCCAAATGTCAAGAGTTTAAATCCCCCCATAAGAACATTTTTCTTAAATGGAGATGCTTTCTATCCAGTGACATTCGATATACCCCACTGAAAAACGATAATTTGGAATTCTTGGAGGTAATTTGAGGATTTTCAGTGGCTCAGCTTTTGAAAGAAGATTCTTGTTGCAACAGTTTTCATAAATAGGCATATAGTGTGGTTATTCATATGATAACTATAACACATTGGGAAACTAGATGAGGTATGCAATTTGACATTCTCTTGATTTGTGCTTATTTGAAAATGCAATAATTCTGTTGAAATGTAAAATAATTTCTATAATGACAATAATCATTGAGGAATTATCATTTTTGAGAAAAAAATTGTTTTATCACATTTTGTATTGAGTTGCATATTAAATTGCCACTATCCTCTTTTAGACCGTAGGGTCATTCTGTCTCAAATCAACTAAGTTTCACAAACTTCCCAGGTCAAATTTCTGATTTTGTTACATTTTTTCAGAAGACAGACAAACATGCATAGTGATGAAAGCCAAAATATTAAATGTCATGGATGTATATTCACGAGTTACCCTCTATTTTGCAGCGGAGTGTCAAAATGAACATTTTCACCTGAGATTCAGAGCCAAATTACAGGATGCTAAAAATCACTTCGGAAAGATGGCAGTATTATTATATTATTTTCACCCAGAGATTGATAGATCAGTTGACTTTAGCAATCTTTGTGGCATCATTTGCCAGTGGTGACCATTCAAAAATGTGAAAAAGCCCTTATATGTTCCAGATACATTTCTACTTTCAACATGATTTATTCCTCAGACATTCCCCTTTAAATACAATAAGTATCAGTGGTATACAAAGTGGCCAACCTTTTGGTTTTGACCACTGAATATGGTTATTATCCAACAATATGGAGGTGCATTGAGATCCACACATCTCTGGGATTGAACAATCTGGGGCCTTAAAAATAAAGATGCTGGAAGGAAAGTTTGTTAAGACCCAAAATCTAATAGGCCATTAAGATATCTTTAATACTTCTTGAGTTATAGGCATGCAAACTTTGGAGAGCCAACTCAAAGACATATTATTCCCCAAATTTGAATGATCAAAGTCAACAGATTTCACTAATAGACCTACCAATCTGGTTGAGTTGAAGTGTACTCTCAGCTATATGTTAGAATAGGAGATGAAGTCTATCCAAGCAGTAACGATGCAGGATCACAGGCATCAGATCAGACTGGCTTTCCTGCACGGTCATTATTTGTAGGAACGGGGTTTGACGGTGAAGCGTTCATCAGGGAACAGCACGAGAGTAACGAGAGTTACCTTTTCATCATTTCTGCAGTCTTCTTATGGATTTGCACTTTAATTGGCAGACAAATGTGACAAAAATAAACTTTAGAAGAGGAAGAAACATTTATCATAAAACTAGGTCTCACTTTAAAAATGCGTAATATCTAGTTTCTCTCTAAATGAAGCCGTATTATGATATTCCAGCTCAGCTGGGATAAATCCTTAAAAATGCAACACCGCACAGCTCGGTTGATTCGTTTAAGTAGTCTTGATTACACATAGACACCATGCATAATTGAATCATAAATCCTCAACGGTCCGGAACAAACTGTAATGTTTCAATGTTTTCCATCGCAATCAGGATTCCCCACTTGAAAACACAAATGCATGAACGGAGCGAGTCTTGACAAAAACTCAACATCTGAGTTCACAAACATTAGAAATAACAGCCCAGTAATTCCTTTCAGCAATCAAAAAAGGTCAATCCGGGATCGAGCAGAGCAGCATCTGAATATGTGTAGATTGATTGTGTTTAATGAGTCCGAGGGCCGGCTCATAAATGTCTCGTCTTAGAGATATTTGCACAAGTGTCATCTCAGTAAAACCTCTGCTTTCATTAATATTCCCAATCGCCTGACTGACATTTACATTGCAGCACTACAAAATCTCTTACATTGTCGTTTTAATGTAAAATCTACTCTGCAACATTTACATATGTCTTTAGCAGCAGAACCAGCAATGGGAAAATTATTATTATTATATTTTTATGCCTCAAAAAAGCCTTATTTTTCATTAAGCGAAATACATTTTATTATTTTATTTAGCTTTTTCTTTGAAATGTGATTACCTTGTCTATCATTTAGTTCGTTTCTGAATTCAATTCAAACATATGACCTTGCAACGCTGCAATCTGATTGGCTGGTGTATGTGATATTGACAAAAATGATCTCTCAATTTTTGGGTGATTTTATTTTCGATAATGATAAATAAACGATAGTTGGTGTGGTTTTGGCTGATTTTGAACGGTAATCAATCAATAAATATGACACTTAAACCAGCAGTAGGTGGCGCTGATTCATTCAGAAATGAATCAAGAGACTCTCTTTATGAACGGATCATTGAATCATTGATTCACTCAAAAACAGATTCATTCAGGAACGAAACCCGGCAGTGTTGCTCTGAGATGCACAAATGTTCTTTGTTTGGAACATTTTCATTGGTGAAACAGAAGAAAATAGACAATATTGTGTCTGAAATGTAACTCAATGTTAACTTCAGGGTTTTTTGAACTGTTGTATGAAGGCAATATTACATTTGCGATAAATATCAGAAGTGGGCTGTGACGATAACCGCATTACCGCTTCACCGCGGTAATGAGATGCCGACCGCGGTGTTGAGGTCATCACCGTCATCACCGCACTGTTTTTCGCGGGATCCGACCAAATTTCTTGCAACGCGGGAATAAAACACGGTAACGGTCGGTAACTTTTAATAATTTGTTGTACAAAGAATGGGTTACGAATGAGGACAAAGACTGTTCCATAATTCCTATTAAACTCAGAAGATATTGAAAAAAAAAAAAGTTATAGAGATTAATATTATTTTGTTATTATTGTTAATTTAATTTGCTGTTTTAAGAACAAAGACGACGACTTTATTATTATTCATTTCCATGTTCATTTACAAGCTGCATGCGTTCTTGATCAAGTCATTCAGGGCTCTACTCATTCTTCCCACTGGTCGCAACTTTCTCAAAAAAAAATTGATACAACATTATGATAAAAGTTCATCAGCATGCATTGATTAATCTAGTTTATAGCTATGGTAACGAAAGTGTTCAACATTCAACCCGTTCTTTTTCATCAGTATTATTTGTGTCACCTTCTCTGGTTTTAGAAGCAGTCTTTTACTTTAGTTTGAAAACCGAATCCTCCGCTGCGCTCAGGCCGCGTGCACCTTCGCGCTCGTGCTGATGCAGTGAGTGTAGCTCTACCCACGAAGCGCTCCCGCTGAAAGTGCATCTCTCCACGTGATCAGTGAAATCGGACTCCTGCTACAATGTGTCTGTGGCTCTGCAGCGCGCGCGCTATATGAAGCAGACGCTTTGGAGCAGCAGACCATGCATTTGCACAAGTGCGACCAAGTCAATTTTGTTACTGGGGGGTCGTGCGATTAACCGCCAAACCGCGATATTTGTTGCTGCTTCACCACGGTAACGAAAAATCCAATACCATCACAGCCCTAATCAGAAGCATATTAAAGGCTGGTAAAAAAAAAAAAAAAGAAAGTTGTCTTGCAGTGCCTTTTTTCCCCCTGCACTACACCAGGGATCCTCAAATCTGGACCATTCCTGCAGAGTTCAGCTCTAACCCTGATCAAACACACCTGAGCATGCTAATCAGAGTCGTCAAGATCGTTAGACAATCACAGACAGGTGAGTTTGATCAGGGTCGGAGCTAAACTCTGCAGTGGACCTCCAGGGAAAGAGTTGAGGATCCCTGCACTAGACCGACGTCTTTGACCATTGTGCCATATTGCTGATTTGTAAGCATCTCTTGCAGGATGAGCACATTTTTAAGACATTGTCAAGTTAAAAGAAATTCAACTTTTAAAAATGCTTCTTAGACTGTCTCTCATGAATGTCTTGTTAGAGCAACATCACACTCATAATCAAGCTGAACATTAGCATGGCTGTGATTAAGCCTAATAAATAACCAGATGAATCCAAATGAAAGCATTTGACAGCATTTTATGAATTCATCACTGCAGCTGTCAGCAGAAAACCAAACTTCATCAATTAAAAGAAGTAAAGCAGGTCCACTGAACAGTTACTTTTTGAAATGTCAGTTGTTTTTTGTGTGTGCTTTATTTGTGTTGCTCAGCAGCAGGTCAGTGTTCACGTCTTCTCTCCATCTGACAATTATTTTCAGACGCTTCGAAGCTTTGTTCAGGCATGCACGCTGTATTAGTCTTGACCTGTAAATACCTCATTCGAGTTTCTGACTCCTAGAATTCGACTATGGTTTGACTCAGGTGGATTTACTCTGAGGACCTCGATGAAAGGTTGTAGATCCTATAAACATGCTTTGCATTTAATTCTTTTAAACAATCTCTGGATTAAATTTTTTAGTCATTAATAAAAACTAATGATTTTATATGCTTAAGACTTTTAGGTGTTTTTAATAACAATCACTTATATTCAACTAAATCAGAAACAAAAATGATATTTAATTAAATATTATCAAACTTTTATGCATTCTAAATGAACTGTACTGAAACTTCATCTAATATTAAGCAAAAAATCCAGCACATTATATCCTCAGTAATTAATTATTTTATTTTCGTAAATTAGTGTCAAAACTTTTCCTTGAATTATTTTCAACTAAATTAGAACAGAAGTTATAATGATGCTTTCATGCAGCTTTTGTAAGCCCACATATCTGACAGCTCATGTTTCATTGATTCCTATCGAGAATCAAAGAACTTCGTATTCTTTTCTTTAAAACGTTAGAATTGCTGTAGAAGAGGTTCCCGTGTAAGAGCTCTTTATATGAAATGAGAGAAAGAAGACAATGGATTTGCAGTAGAAGAGATAGGTAGTATGAACAACAATTCATAAATGAAGCAAGGCAGAAGATACCTCAAAATAGAGGAATGTAAGAAGAGAGAAACGATTTTTTGATCTAAATAAACGAGAGAAGAGAGAGAGAGAGAGAGAGGCCAAAGATGACAGTAAGGATCAGAGAGAGAGAGAGAGATTGAGAAGAAGATAGACAGAGAAGAGACCGAGAAGAGGAGAGAGGAAGAGAGAGTAGAAGAGAGAGGAAGAGAGAGAGATGAAAACAGAAGAGAGAGAAGAGAGAGAGAGACAAGAGAGAGAAGAGAAAGGATCAGAGGGAGAGAGAGAGAGAGAGAGAGAGGAGAGAGAGAGAAGAGAGAGAGGAGAGAGAGGAGAGAGAGGAGAGGAGAGAGAGAGGAGAGAGAGAAGAGAGAGAGAGGAGAGAGAGAGAGAGAGAGAGAGAGAGAGAGAAGAGAGAGACAGAGAGAGAGAGAGAGAGACAGAGAGAGAGAGAGAGAAGAGAGAGAGAGAGAGAGAGAGAGAGAGAGAGAGAGAGAGAGAGAGAGAGAGAGAGAGAGAGAGAGAGAGAGGAGCTTTGTGACAGTGCATTTCTGCTTGATAGAATATTCAAATGACACCAGCTATCTCTCAACGACAACGAAATACAACATAAAGCAACAAAACAAACAGAAAAGCCACAAGAGTGCTCGTGGACGCTCTCCCCTTGACTAACCAGAGCATCCTTCATGCTCCTCCAACCTTTGAGCTGTGTGAAGAGACGAGTGTGTGTGCGTGTAGTGTGTTGTGATGAGAAATGCAAAAAAAGACTGGATTCTGTGGCACTCTTACAGTCATTGCATTGAGCCATATATATATTGAGCGTAAACACTTGAATAGTTCTTCTAAATGTGAATTAAATCCCTTTATGTGACTGGTATCCAAACCCTCTCGCCATTAAATATCTGTAAGGCGGGATAAAACGATACACAAAGATAGATTTAAATACTCCAGTAATTTCCTCTCGAACAGCCGAGTATCAAACAAGCGTAAGGAAATAAACACATTCACCGCTGATCCCCTATTTCCTTTAGTCAAAGACTAGGCCGGATCTAAGCCAGGATTTAATCTAAGTCCTCGCTGCACTGAGTGTTAAGAGCAGCAAATTAAGCTCGACAAGAACAGACTACAGTGCAGCACAAAAACCAGACCGCTTTCAAAGCATCGGCCGGAGGAATACAATGATTCAACCGCACTGATAAACCGTATATGAAGTGAAGCCAGAGAGGCTTAGTCACAAATCCATCTCAGACCAGGAGAAACACAACATGAAGGGATAAAGAGATGCTGGGATAAAACAGAAACGCTGGAATGAAACGAAAGCGTCGCAAATAATAGTGCATGAAACACAAAAAACTGTTAATATTACTTGTGCATTAGAATTTAAGTCTTTAGAATTAATGCGATTATGTGAGAAATGGACCCAAATTATGTCAGTATTATATATATATATATATATATACACACACACACACACACACACACACACTTTATTGTGGCCAGTCTAAGGCACACCTGTGTAATAATCATGCTGTCTAATCACATCTTGATATGCCACACCTGTGAGGTGGATGATTATCTCGTTCCCTAACACAGATTTAGACAGATTTGTGAACAATATTTGAGAGAAATAGGCCTTTTGTGTACATAGAAAAAGTCTTAGATATTTGAGTTCAGTTCATTAAAAATGGGGGCAAAAACAAAAGTGTTGCGTTTATAATTTTGTTCAGTGTACAATGATAAACACACGAAAAAATAGATAAATAAACAAAATAAAACACATTTCATATGGCCCTAAAACTACATTTTTAACATTAATTTGAACAAAATTAATCAAACTTTTAAATTGCATGAGTCTAATGATTTCTGTTAATTAGACATGCTTTTTGATTAACAAAAGTGATTTTTTTTCCCATTAAAACAGAGCACCAACAAAGTTGGAATTTGGAAATAAAATAAGTACAAATAAAACAGAATTCAAAGAGCCCTAAAATATATTCTGCACACTTTCCACTCAATAACAAAATAAACTAGGGGTCGACCGATATGTGTTTTTCAGGGCCGATACCGATTATTACAGATCAAGTAGACCGATAACCGATATTTTGAACCGATATACATGTCTGGTGTAAAAATGAAAATGAATGCCAAAATTAATAATAACAAGAGCTCTGACAAAAAACGTTCTTTAAATGCTTTTAAACATGTCTTTAATTCTGAAAACTGTTAATAACAACAACATTTCCGTTGGTTTTAATTTACAGTACAGTGCAAATGAAGGCATAAAACATTAATTAAATTTATCTTTTAATCAAATGAGAGAGACTTTATTTTTGGCAAACAAATGAGTTTACTATTAAAATTAAAACATGGAAGAAATAGCGTATTGTGTGATTATTCTCAACAAAAGTTGTAATAATTGTTGTAGTTGTATTACGTATACAGTAATATATTCGGCTAAACCGAACTTATATTTTGACAGGTTGCCATGAGGACCTTTTAAGTTTCTGTAGCCTATGTATATATGATATGACGATCGTTTTACTCAAATGAAACGGTCAAATGCTCATGAAGTGACTCTGCGAGCAGTTCTGGGGATGTTGTTCATGTATTGATGTCCTCATTTAGTGAGACGGCAGACGCTGAAGTCACTGCGAGCGTCACGTGCGCTCGAGTATGTATGTGTGCAGTAAATGAAACCGCACGTCTGTGTCATTCATTAACAGAGATGCAGAACAGGCAGGATTCATATTTAAAATATTTTTGCAGCTTGATATTTATAGATACTAGTCCATAGCGCGAGTCGATTTAAGTGTCCTGACCTACTTTTGATTAATTCATCCAAACTTCGACACATTCCGTGACATTCCGCGTTATACGGTAAAGTCCATTATATGACTGCATTCCGCGATTCCGCCCGCATTTTCCGCATCGCGGACATCATAGGTTATATTGAGGTGTTTTGCAACTTCAGCAACGTCTGCTGCTGCTTTACCTTTGAGAGCCAACTGATGCGTGATCACTGAGGCAGCTCCAGTTAGCATGTGCTCTCGGTGTGAGACTGCCTTCAGTTTTCCGCGTTGATTGGTCGGACTCGTGACTCTCTACATATCAGATGAGCGGTGGGCGGAGATTGCTCTCAGAGATTAAGAGATCGCCTCACTCTCACAGTGTTGAGCTCAGACAGGCTGCATCGAGCCAAATACTGCATTTAAACATTAAATAGTTTCACCTGTATTATTTATTCACCAATAAATAATGTCACCTGTAAATAGTATGTTTGTTTGCATAATAATAAAAAAATTATAATAATAATAAAAAAATTATCGGCAAATCTGTTTTGAAAATGGCCGATATCGATAATCGGTAAAATGCTTAATATCGGCGCCGATAAACGGTCAACCCCTAAAATAAACACAAAACAAAAATGACAGCCATAAGAAAATAAGCATCTGATCATAACGATAAGGAATGCAATAGAATAAGAATATTTATCAATATATATATATAGTTTGTATGTATAACAGTTCTCTCTCTATATATTTTTAATGTCATTTTGCATTATACTGATTTTCTTCCAGTATAGCATTAGTAATATATCGTATCATAACCTCTGCATTGTGATACACATCGTACCGCAAGATTATTAGCAATACACAGCTGTAGCCAAAACCGAAAATTAATTTGTCTTTCACTGACGAAACAGTGACTTTTAATGAATAAATAGAATTTATAATTTATTCATATTTAATCATTTTAAAGTGTCAACATTTCATGCACACTACGTGGATGGATACACTAGACAAATGTGTCATCATAAGCAAAAATACTAAAGTATTAATATCAAAAAGTGTTCGGTTTAAGATAATTGAATACGGCTGGTTGAATTTATCACCTGAAAACACAACACCCTACAGCATACAAGCTCAATTACACTAATTGAATGACCATTATTAGTGTGTTTCAGTTTCTGATTAAATGAACTCTAAACAAATCACTTCGGTGCATCACTATGAATTCTGGCTCAATTTTTTGCCTGTTTACTTTTGTAAAAAAGTAAAGCTCTAGTGCTCATCGCTGTAACCACACGAAAAGGCATTTCCAAAAGTATCTAAGAGATGATTTAAGAAGTTTTGATTTTTGACAGAAAGAGAAGTGACTGGATGAAAGAATGACAGAAGTGTAAAATGCACTGCTTTCGATCGATACTGTTCTGCAACAGAGAGCTCGCCCGAATTCAATAAAAGCAGCTGTGGTTTGCACAATATCAGAATTACCTCTCTGCTTCCCGCTGAGTCTAAACAACCCAAACTTTGATACGTTCACAAGAAACCGGCCGCTCATCGTCATATTGACAACGAGGCCTATAACTGTCATGCACTGGTGCTTGTGCATGTCTCTTGTGTTGCTAGGATACAAAGCTTTCATGTGAATCATACAGACATGTTACTGCTGCAGTCCTGACACTCACTCGTAATTAGAGATCGACCGATGTATCGGTTTACTGATATTTAAGCATTTTACCATAATCGGATATCGGTTTTGAAAAAAAAACGATAACCGATTATTTTTTTTTATATTTTTTTATTAGTCACATACACAATTATACAGAGTATAACCAGCAGTGAAATGTGTTCTCTGTATTTGACCCATCCAAGTGCACACACACACACACACACACACACCTGGAGCAGTGGACACACACACACACACACACACCTGGAGCAGTGGACACACACACACACACACCTGGAGCAGTGGACACACACACACACACACACCTGGAGCAGTGGACACACACACACACACACACACACCTGGAGCAGTGGACACACACACACACACACACACACACACACACCTGGAGCAGTGGACACACACACACACACACACACACACACACCTGGAGCAGTGGACACACACACACACACACACACACACACACACACCTGGAGCAGTGGACACACACACACACACACACACACACACACACACCTGGAGCAGTGGACACACACACACACACACACACACCTGGAGCAGTGGACACACACACACACACACACACACACCTGGAGCAGTGGACACACACACACACACACACACCTGGAGCAGTGGACACACACACACACAAGGAGCAGTGGACACACACACACACACACACACCTGGAGCAGTGGACACACACAGACACACACACCGCATGTAACTTTATACAAGATTCACTCGTTTGAAACACACTAAATTATATTAACATTTACTATAGAACCATTATTTCACCAATAAACATCTAAATAAATACATCTCTATCTAAATTAATGATTTATTATCTCCACAAGCGATCGCAGTTTGAGTATAGTTCTGTGTAAATAGATAAACCGCTGTCAGCAGTTTTCATAATATATGACAAAAACATTTTAATAATTCTGACAAAACATGCCAGTTACACTTACATTTATGCATTTAGCAGACGCTTTTATCCAAAGCAACTTACAGTGCATTCAGGTTATACATTTTCATTAGTATGTGTTCCCTGGGAATCGAACCCACAACCTTTTGCGCCACTGACGCAATACTCTACCACTGAGCCACACAGGAGCATGTTTTTATTGTTGTAATTTGAAGATAAAATTTTACATGAAAATTTTAATTTTCAACTGTTGTATGTTATTGTTAAGATGACGGAAAGGAGGAAAAACTAAAGCAAAGAATGGACTTCACTCTTTTATTTATGTACTTTATAACAGTAAATAAATATTGGTTCTGAATATCGGTTATCGGGTACATAAACGTACAAATAATCGGTATCGGTTCTAAAAAATCAATATGGGTCGATCACTACTCGTAATGCGCTCCAAAAGCACAGACAGCCTACAGTGCACAGAGGAAAACAACGAGACAGGGCGCGATGCGATTATTGCTCCACCAAACGCCCATTTACCAGCACACCTGGCGTGAATATTAAGATGATCTTAAAGCATATTTAACAACAGTTTAAATGCATCACGTCGCTTCACTGTGAACATTTACCCAAATATCTTTGTGCTTAACTGTCAGCAGTCATACCCCACAGTTCAACTAATTATTTATAATTACTTTCTAATAACTCCGGTTGACAGCTAACAGGCACTAAGACTAAATGAATCAAAGCAAATCTAACAAATATGAGGCGAGAGTGAAACTGTCACCCAACTCAATACAGTATCTGTGCTATAATATTTCAGCTTAGGTTAAATTGATCAAGAAAAGAACAAAACTGGCACTGATATGAAATCTGGAAATTTCAGGAATAAGAAAATTCTCCATTAAATTATTTCTATGTGTGTGTTAGTGATGCACGGATGAGCTAAAAAAAAGTCACATTTTAAAACAGCAATTTCCAAGCTTGGATCGATTTGGAAAAATAAATAAAGTTTAGGAAAAGTCATGAAATCTATTTCACAATCCTCAGTATAATAGAATTATGTTTAATTATGTCCTGAATTTCAGTGCGGTATTGCACATATATCACATTACTCATTCCCGCAGCTTTCAACTCTACAATGAGAGAAATTACTGCAAAACATTTATTCAATATAGCGTATATATATATAAATTCACACAAATCATCAGATCAAATCAGTGATTATAAACAGCGTGAGTGATTGCTCTCTCTTTGACCGTCTCTTCACATCGGTGCATCTAGAGCTGAACGCTGCGTTACAAGACTTTACCTCACGTTTCAGTGCAGTTGACAGAGTTGTCCATTTCCTAATTGTTGCATCGTCACAAGAATCAATTATTTTCACATCTTTTGAAGCCATTCGGTACTCGTGCTCTTCTTTTCTGAGCGCTCACGGTCACATCCAAGGCGAGTACCAAATCAAACGAGCAAAGCTTGGTGCACTTAAGTGGCCAAATACACACACAATAACGTCAGAATTGTCACCCTGGTGAGTATCCTCATAATCACTGTCGGTTTTGTCTTAATTAATGTAAACAGTTATGAAAGAAAAGCTCATGTGCATCAGTATTGGATCCGTAGCTCTTGTGACAGCAGCCTAATAAAGCTGTGCCGTCTGTTATTAATGTTAATCAAACAACAAAAGATGAAATCCCTCACTGCTCTTGACTAAGTAGCCTAATGTTTTATTAAATAACTTTAATATGCTAGTTTACACTTTATTCGATTTCTGTAGCCGATTTAGAAAATGTAGTTAATATTTGCATTATTAATGATTTATCTTATCCACCCACCCGCAAATAATCAAAATGCATTTTTTTATTACCCGACCCGCGGATATAACTGCCATCCGCCACAGCACTAGTGTGCATATATATATATATACACACCACTAATAACTGTAATCAATACGGATGTCTATTGTAATTGCATGCGTGCAAGTTCAGTTCATTTTGCTAGTCATGATTCAACTAAACAAAGTAATGTATATTTAATACAGAGCTAACTACAGTTATCAATTATATGTGACCCTTGACCCTGTAGCAATAGCCAAGCATACATTGTATGGGTCGAAATTATAGATTTTTCTTTTACGCTAAAAATCATTAGGATATTAAGTAAAGATCATGTTCCATTAAGATATTTTGTACATTTCATACTGTAATTATATCAAAACGTAATGTTTGATTAGTAATATGCATTGATAAGAACTTCATTTGAACAACTTTAAAGATGATTTTCTCAATATTTAGATTTTTTTGCACCCTCAGATTACAGATTTTCACATAGTTGCATCTCAGTCCTATCATAACAAACAATAAATCAATGGAAAGATTATTTATTCAGCTTTCAGATGATTTATAAATCTCAATTTTGAATAATTGACTGGTTTTGTGATCCAGGGTCACATATGCTAATAATTACCAAAGATATAATAATTTATCTTTTAGCCACAAACGTGTGTGGGCGTTTTAATAAAGAGTTATTTATTAGAACAACTCATACTCCGCATGTTAATAAAACTGCAATACGATGCTCTCACAGCCAACTCACGAATCAAACACCTGACTCGGTTCCTGAATGAATCACTCGAGAACGAATCGTTCAGACCGGTTCAAATGATTCATTAAAAAGATCCGACTCAAAAGAGCGATTCGTTTCACGAATCATATGATCATGAGGACTGCTGTGACGTAACAGAGGGGAGGTGTGCAACTGTTTAGCTTGACACAGTGTTATCATTTATGGTAACCATAGTTTACACCAATTTCTATAGTTATTGATGCTTTTCTAAAATGTTAATGAACATGATATTTCATTTCCGCAATATTTTTTGACATTATTTTTTTTTAGTAACAGTGGCTAATAGCTTGAAGTTACCATAGTTTATTATACTGTTGCACTTATAACTAGCATTTTATAGTTGAATAATGATTAATCTAAGAGAACGCTTAAACTGGCCAGAAACATTAAGACGCTGTCCAAATGACTTACAGAAAAGTGTAATATATTTAATAAAGCGAATGCAAGGTGTACGGAATCTGACAAGAAGAGACTTGTTAAAGTGTTTAAACGCGCAGTGCGGCGCGCTCTGGAGCATGATGCCGCTGCGCTTGAAATAACACGGACTTCAGTGCTGCAACGCATGAGAACGATCTCCGTGTGTGGAAGTCTATAGAAGCGCTCACCTCAGATGAAGAGCGAGGAAGAGTCCAAGCCCGCCGCGAACATAAACACTCCAGAGCCGGCGACGGTCTCCGGTGCTCGGCTGCTGCGCTGCGCTGGGCTCGTCTCGGTGGACGGGGATGTTCCAGCGCGTGCAGCACTGCTGGAGACCGGCTGACGGCTCACGGCTGGGCTCCAGCGGGTGACTAGAAGAGACACCGAGCAGTAGCGCTGCTGTCAGTGCGGAGGTAAACACGAGGCATTGTGGGAATCTGGAGGAGCAACGTGCTTTCTTCACGCGGGGAAGCACACAGCGACATCTAGGGTGCAACAATGTTTCATATGCACACAAACAAGAAGTATCGTGACACTTGCGTTTTCATTTGGGCATGCATGCTACTAATACCATGTGAAATATTTTAGAGGACTTTTAAAGGATTATGTATGTGCGTGTGTTATGGAATTCCGACGGATCACAAAAAGAAAAGCCACATTTGAAAATAAACAATCAAAATAGCATATTAAGTTCAAAATAAGACTACATGAAAAACTTGAATTAATTAGATATGGATTTTCTGGCTGTGATCCACACACTCACTCTTTCAAACTACTCTGAACAACGCAATAATCATAATTACAAGCATTGAATCAGTTGTGTCTTTGTGTGCGCTTTCCTAATTACACACTTGTGTCCTTGATGAAGGCTTCCTTCGACAAATCACTTTTGAGTTTGATTGATGTAATTAGAATTATAATACAGAATATTGTCAGCTGAGCATCCGTGGTTTTGTGTAATTTTCCATAAATGCATATTAGATTGCAATTATTATCAGAGAACTCTTTAACCTGAAAAATAAGAAAGCTTAAATTTAAGGCTTTGTTCTCCAGAAAGAGTCTGTTCCATTAAATCAAGCTCATGTGATCGAACTAAAACCATAAGTAATTACGCTTTCATTACTTGAAATAAATTAAACACTTATGGAAATAAAATATTAAAAAACTGAAACATATTTTATTCAGCTAGTCGCCAAGAGACAATGTGTTATTTCCATTTACTGTAACTTGATGTGATAAAATAACTAACATTTAAATTAAACTGAATAAAAACTATGACATGAATAAAAACAAAAACTAATAGAAATGACAGAAACACAATAACATCACTAAAACTTGAACACAATTTAAAATGCAGAAAGGAAATATTGAAATTAAAGGTCATTCAAAAATGTATAATATATTTGTTTAAACTAGAATGGTATCTGATACTAAAATAACACTGGTTTCCATCAAAAATCAGTTACTTTAAAGAAATAGTTCAGCCAAAAATGAAAATGTGCTTACTCTCAGGCCATCCAAGACGTGGATGAGTTTGTTTGTTCATGGGAACCGATTTGGAAAAACGTGTCATCACATCTTGCTCAGCAATGGATGCTCTGCAGTGAATGGGTGCCGTCAGAATGAGAGTCCAAACAGCTGATAAAGACATCACAGTAATCCACACCACTCCAGTCCATCAGTTAACATCTTGAGAAGTGAACAGCTGCGTAAGAAACAAATCTATCATTTTAATTTTTCAACTTTAAACTGATGCTTCTGGCCAAAATCCATAATAACGCTTCCTCCAGTAAAAAAAAAAGTCCATTCTCTGTTGTCCTCTCATATCAAAATCAATCCAAACATTGGTTTATAACTGTCTTGGCTTGTAAACGATGCTTGATCTGTGCAAATTTCATTCCTGATTCAGACCAGACAATATTTTCACAGGAGAAAGCAGTTGAAACAAATTAAGTTATACATTTAAATTATGAATTTATTGCTTAAAACACACAGTTTTTCACTTCTCAAGATGTTAACTGATGGACTGGAGTGGTGTGGATTATTGTGATGTTTTTATCAGACTCTCATTCTGACGGCACCCATTCACTGCAGAGCATACATTGCTGAGCAAGTGATGCAATGCTACATTTCTCCAAATCTGATGAAGAAACAAACTCATCCTAATCTTGAGTACATTTCAGCAAATACTCATTTTAAGGTGAACTATTGCTTTAGCAGAAAACATTTCAGATGGTCTTCATAATAAAAGAGAAAAGCTACATTACCTGCAGCAGCAGCACAAAACAACGATTACCTGTTTGTCTATTGGTCATCCTCCTCAGCGGACACAAACTGTATCTATGTAGTTTCAAAGTTGCATTAGTAGTTTCATTACAAGAACAAGAAGTAGTTATTATTATTTTGATAAGCAGCATGTTTTTATACATAACATGCATTGATGAATTGTGAACAATAAGACCATGCATGCATATTAGTAAGGTCATTATTTATTTCAAGTGACTGTAAATAATCAGCAAGGCATTCTTACATCGGGCAGCACGGCTAATTCTGCTAGGCTTTGCCTCTGTGCCATGTAATTAATCATCGTGAGGTTTTTAAAAGCATAAACACATTGAATCTAATGCAGCTCTGAGCAGAGAGCACAAGGCCAACAACAAAAAGCTCCGCACGTCCTGAACAGATCACACCGCTCGTGATTTATAGCTCTCTTTATTCCTTTAGCTGCTGCAAAAGAGTACATAACGTTTTATTCTTCATCATGAGCTTTTAAGGATGAACATTTTTTATACTTTAATGTTCTCTCTCGAACAACGGCTCCCACATCAAAGGTGATAATGTATTTACACTATTACAAGAGCAGATATTCTGCAGAAGAACCATGTTATGCTTTATGACGTGTCTTTTGAGGTTCCTCTGAGATGTACGATGTGAAAGCACTTGGCTAGAGAGACAGACTGAATAAAGCAATGGAGGAAAGGGAAATATGGAAGCACAAAGACTCACACAAACAATCGTCCTCATTTGTCTTACAAAGTCCACAGACAATACTGCACTGGGAGGTTGGATTATTCATGAACGGCTAACAATTAATCTTCAAAACAATTCAGACGACTCTGTATCATTAGAAGCATACAAACTGGGAGCAAGTGTATGTATGCGTGCGCTAGGCATGAATTTGACATTTTATGGCAGCAGAATTTTTATTTATTTATTAAAATATCATTAAATTAAAGATGCATTTACTGCAAGGTTGTACAAGGTGTTAAAACATAAACAGTTTTGATTGTCTCATTAACAAATAGTTTGTTTACACTCACATAAATCTCACTAAATTCACTTCAGAGTGCGGATCGCAAACCATTTTTTCTGATTTATTTTGTATTGTTATTAAACAGTAGGCTACAAAACATCAAACCAATACGGCAGTACAGTTATAAAACAAATCAAAGAAAGAGAAGAGAGAAAAGAATACACAAATCCCTTTAGAGGACATGAATATATGGTTTTTACTGCGTTAGGATTAACAGAGCTTCGGGTAGTGTCCTTGTCTAGATCCACTTTGAATAAAGAAAAGAGAGGTTTAGAGACAGAGTTTTGTTAATGTATGTGAAATTAAGTTATATTTTTAATTCTCTTTCGAGCAGTCAAACAATTAAAAAAAACGTATTTAATACAGAAAGAAAAGTTGGACTAAAATGTATCTATATGTGTGCACAATGTGAATGAATCTTCCTCAGATGAGCGACAAAAACAGCACCTCACTTCAATGTCTGGTTTATATTATAAATACATCTTATATAATTAAGCTTTTTGTTATACATTTGGAAGAACGTATTAATCTGTAGCTTGACTTCTTCAGGAGAGAACTAGTTTCCAAAGTCAGACATCACTTATGTTAAGGGTGTATGTCACGTCCCCACCATATCCAGCCGCTACTAAACTGTCCCTAACAATAATATTGATTAAAAATACATATCTGTTGTCTGGCATCATGTCCCCACCAATGCTAAAATCAAACCAGCGCCCTTGGTATAAGATGTTAAACAAAATGTATATCTTGTTCCATTGACAATTTTTTTTTTGCTTTACCCCCCCCCCCCCTCCAAAACAATACAAATAAAAAATAATGTTTGTAAAATACATTTCTGGTTCTCAAATGCATTATTTTAAAAGAATGTTAATATGTATTTTACCAGAACACAGTACAGGACAATAGAAAATACATTTTTTTGCATTGCATGCTCAGAAACATATGGAACACCATCAGTCGAGTGCAATATCACAACACATCTCTCATGAAGACCTGCAGGGCTGTTGATACAGATATGAAAACTGTGTGCTGTTTTCAGGAAGCCATGGGGGTCACAGACTGAACATCCAGAGGAAGAGATGCTGTGTGTAGACTGTGTTTACTCCAGAGACCCCGGGCAAACACTGTAATGTGTGATGGGAGTAAACTGGATACAAGCATCTCTCAATAACTCATTTTATGAGGTGTAACGGTGTGTGTGTTCAGCTAATGGCCCTCTGCGATGGTGTCCAGGTGCTTTGTGTAGGAGCAGATGTACTTCATAACGAGTCAAAATGGAGAAATAACTCCTTAAAACAAGAAGAAAGAGCCCCATAAAGAACAGAGCCCAGGAATAGTCCATTGGTTACCCAACCAGGTGAGATTCATCAGAGACCAGAGATGAAGGACGACACAACCGCTGGTGCTCAGTCCAGCTACAGATGCAGAAAAAAACACCTTTTCTGACTCATTTTTGCATTGAATTGATCTCAAGAAGATCGTTAGTGCATATACTGTACATGTACATCTGTAAATAACTCATCAAATCTTCATCCATACATAGGACACAGTCACAGTTCTGTCTATGTTACAGAAGTATACTCGGCACACAGATGGCGAGCAGTAGAAATCAGCGGGGTAAACGAAGCAAGGAATACTTAACGAACTGATGAGGATAGTGGACAGTCTTTGTCCTACAGGACCAGGAGCTCGTGGATGGGATGGAAGAATGGAGGAGAGCACACACACTTGATACTTGCAGAGGCACAGAGACGATGGAGGATGAGGACGGGGAGAACATGCTGGAAAAACACCTGGAGAAAAGACTTCGAGAGTACGTAGGAGCAAGGACACTGAAGTGAGGTGATGTGTGTGATGAACGTGCAGATGAGTAGCAGGTGTGTGTGATTAGTATTCAGGTGAGGGAGCGCGCTGGGATTGGCTGGAGTGGAGACCTGGGCTGCGTCCTGAAAAAAACGTGCAAAACGTTTATTAAACGGAAACGGTGATGTGTTGAACACCTTGTTCTGATGACGCACGTGTTGCAACTATGGCAGCTGAGAAGGACATTCTTTGTGTTCTTTTGGAAGAATTTCCGGAGCCTGATGAAATCGATATAAATATGTTTAATACTGCAAAATACACTCGATGTTACAGTCACTGCCGTCCAGAATCAAACAGAACATCCCAATCGAGTGAAGGGATCTGTGGAAACTGTGCTTCATAATTATTGTGATTCAACATTTGCCTCATATTTCAGGATGAAAACACAAACATTTCAGGTGAAGAATAATCCACTTCTTACCTCCGAGACTGTGTTATGATCTATATGACCTTATTATTTTTATTGTGAGTATTAGGCTTATCATTATTGCTGATCACTGTTGTTGTGCTATGATATTGTAATATTTACCATTATATAATCAGAGGAGCATAGACAAGTTTATGAAAGTGTCACTCCACAATACAATAGCAAATATATATGTATAATATTTTATGTTACATTAATCAGAGTCGAGCACACCTTCAGGAAAGGATACGGACCAGAAGATATTGCATTTATGATATTTAGACAGATTTAAAGAAGCTCCAGATCTATACTTGTGCTCTTATTATTTCAGTTATTTGCCTTTAATGTAAATAAACATGTGCAAACAATATACTTGCTCTTGTGAATTTATTTTGATGTTAATTACAAATTCATTATCATTCATCATCATGTTGATATGCTATGATATTAAACTCTCATGACAAACATGTCTTCTAATATCTTCAATTGTTGTGTATAACGAGCTGCAGCGGACACATATTAAACGACTTCACTTGGACCCATTGTGACAAATCTCTTGTGTTCAATGAAGCTCTTTCTGATTCTGATGTCTTTAAGTTCACACTGGTGACCTGTCAAAAGTACACAAACATACTGAAATAAAGATATGCTCTCTTAAAAACTTGTTTTAAGCAGTGAAGCATTTATATATTTGTATGTATGTTTTCATATATATTTTTATATTGAAATGTATTTCAATATTTATAACACACACACACACACACACACACACACACACACACACACACACACACACACACACACACACACACACACACACACACACACACACACACACACACACCTCAAGTTAAATGAGGCATCTCAATATTATAATGTACAGTATGAAAAATGAGATTTGGAGAAGATCAACAGATAGTAGTAGTAATAAAAATAATACATTGTATATTTACAGCACCTTTTCAAAAACCAAGGTATAGAAAAAAATAACAAATATAACAAAAATGGTTCACAGACCAAGAGCTGAAGAATAATGTTCAGAAAAAGTGTATATCTACATAATAATAACAATATATATATAAAAAATGACACATCATGCTCCCCCAGTTTTAAGGATGGTTCAGATTTGTTTTTAAAGAAAATGATCTCATGCGATACGAAAAGGCAAATGCACACAACAGCAGTGGCTCTTCCTCAAAGCGGAGCATGCACGCATGAGTTTGTTTAAACTGAGGTAAATATAAGAAAGAAATGGATCAAAGAACGATCACCACAAGAGTCCAGCGTTAACAAGTGAGGCTCACCTGGAGTGTGCTCTCCTCTGCCTTTGACAGATCAAAACACAGCACCAAACCGTCTAATAACAGACCCCGCGATATATCAGAGATATCACGGTCTGTGATGAACGAGAGGAGTGTTCAAGGCAAAAGAGAACCTCGTTAGGCTGAGCAATTAACATCTGTACTAAAACACAGAGAGCTTTCATTAACTGATGATTAATTACACAAAGTGAGAATTAAGACATGCTCCAGCCCTCTGACATCTACTGGGTCAAGAAATATTGAATTTCTGATTAATTGAGCTCTTAATCTGAATCATCTATTGATCTATTGAGAAATCAATCCTTTAATGCTGTTTTAAACATGTTAAAGGTGATGTGACTTTATTAAAGTGAAAGACTTTAAAAACTAAATCAGCCTCTCCAGGAACATGCATGTGATGCTGCTTAAACGGATACATTTAGATGTCAATAGCATGTTTGTTTCTTGTCTGCTATTTTCCACCACTATTGTGCTTGATGTGTGTCCATGCATCTAATAGCTCTATAATTATCTTGGACTGAGATATGCATTTGAATTCTAAGTTAAATATAAATTAAAATATAAAAAAGTTAACTAAAATTATAATTTTGATACAATTGTTTTATTTAAAAAGTATTAATACATTTTAAATTGTATTATTTTATTATTAATGTATTATAAAAATTACATTTGAAATTATATCCTATTTTTTTAAATATATTAATACATTTAAAAATTATTATTAAATGTACAATGAATTACCTTTACATACAGCAGCCATACAGCTTACATTAATCACATACAGCAATTTAATTACATACAGTATGCCATATCACGCTTTAGCCCAAGACCGGTCGTCCACTGAAGCTGAGCAGGGTTGAGCTGGTCAGTACCTGGACGGAGACTCCTGGGAAAACTAGGTTTCTGCTGGAAGAGGTGTTAGTGAGGCTCACCCTGTGGTCTGTGTGGGTCCTAATGCCCCAGTATAGTGACGGGGATAATACTGTCAACAAGCACCGTCTTTCAGATGAGACGTTAAACCGAGGTCCTGACTCTCTGTGGTCATTAAAAATCCCATGGCACTTCTCGTAAAGAGTAGGGTGTAACCCCGGTGTCCTGACACACTGGCCTCTGACCATCATGGCCTCCTAATCATCCTCAAACACTGATTGTCTTCATCTCTGTCTCCTCTCCACCTGTAGCTGGTGTGTGGAGGGGTGTTTGTGGGTGCTGCACATTGGTGGTGGATGAGGAGATTCCCCCTTCTATGTAAAGCACTTTGAGTACCCAGAAAAGCACTAAATAAAGTGTAACAAATTAATATTATTTCAAATTTGTCATTAAATGTACATTTATATCATTGTATTGTTAATCTATTATTAAAATGTAAATTTGAATCCCATTTATTTAAAATGTATTAAAACACACACACACACACACTGTTGTTTTTATGGTTTACGGGGACTCTCCATAGGCGTAATGGTTTTTATACTGTACAAACTGTATGTGCTATTGCCCTACACCTACCCTACACCTAAACTTAGCCCTCACAGGAGACTGTGCATTTCTACTTTCCCCCCAAAAAAATCACTCTGTATGATTTATAAGCATTTTGAATTATGGAGACACTGAAAATGTCCTCATAAATCACCTTCTCCTTGTAATACCTGTCATACCCATGTCATTATACAAATTTGTGTCCTCATAAACCACATAAACATGCACACACACACACACACACACACACACACACACACACACACACACACACACACACACACACACACACACACACAGAAATACTAATACATAAAAATGAAAATATTAAATATCAAAACTCTGATTCAGATGCAAATTGAATCAGGAAATCTGAGCCAATAGCTCTAAACCCATCCACAGCTCTCTGTGATTGTGCAGGGATTTTCTCCAGCAAGTCTTTCTCTCTGCTAGCGCATCACAGATGCTGTTGTAAAATATTGACTACTCTTAGTGTGACACATTTCACTTTCTTTCACTGCATTAGCCACATCTCCCAAGTACATAGTCATTGCAATTCAACATAAAAGAGTGATGAAGACATTAATCAGCAGCGGTGTTATCTAACAGAAAGTTCCCTTTCACATCTAACACAAGGTGTTCAGTGCCTTTATATGCAGTCATTAAGATACACAACTCTCGGAGAAACAGGCGTGGAAAATCGTGCCATGTTTGTAGTATTGCGAGGTAATGATCAAGCTGTTTGTTTACTAGCTGCTCTCGACAAGCAGACAGAAGATGTGTGGGAGGACGCCGAGCGTCTGGAAAGCCACAGTATGTTCATTTGCAGAATGCTTTTACATACAAGAGACATACTCCAAAAGTATACGTTCTTGCAGAAATGCCCCAGTTTTTACCCCAGTGCACAGTCATGTTCATACAGCATCTGTGAACCAAGCGTGAGAGGCAGGAGAAAGATAACCGGAGAGATGAGGGCTGATAACTAAACCCAAAGGATGCAAAGGTGACAGAATGTGGAAGCCGAAGAGGCTGATAGAGAGCAAGTGGAAGGGACATGCTAGCAATGAGGAGTGTTTTCATCACTGCTTCCAGTTCATTTACAGCTACAGTCAATTAGAGGCTGGTGTGAATAAATCACACCTCTGTGTAAGCTGTAAATGTGCACAACACGCCAGTATGCATAGAAATTAAACCAATGAGACAAAATACAGCCATTTTACCAAGGGTAAAGGGGACACAATGAATATCTGAGTTAGATTTAGTCAACTATACAAATAAGAAAAAAAATACACATCATGACCATAATTAAGCATAATAGAAATATGATAACTGACTTGTTTTTTTTTAGAAGGAAAAGCTACACTACTGTTTAAAAGTGATTCCGTATCACGATTTTATCATGATTCTTTGTCATGTTGGTTTTTCTATTTTGAAGCTGTTTGAGCATCACAGCCAAACTAATGTCCCTTTTATAAACACAAAGCCTTTTAAGGTAGCAAAATATAAAAAAGGATGCAGATATTTAGACCAAAGTGGGAGAAGATAAAAATCGTTGTCATTATTTTATCTTTGTTATTAAAAAATGAGAACAAAGACACACATTACAAATACACATAATATACAAATAAAATAAACCGTGTTTTAGTTTCAGGTACAATAGATGTATTTAGCAGAGAATTCAAGAAACTGCATGAACAAATATACAAATAAAACACTATATAGATTGATTCCTATTAAAGAAACTGTATTCAAGTTTTTCAGTCAAGACTAGTGAGTGATTTTTTTTCTTTGTGTTTGATGTTTTATTAACATAAAAGGAATAATTCACCCAAGAATTTAAATAGGCTAGTGTTTTATTTTAATACCTTCATTTACTCAAAAGTTGTTTTGAACCTGAGTTTCTTTCTTCTGCTAAACATAAACACTATTTTGAAGAAGGTGGAAAACCTAACATTGGTCCAAAGTTCCCTGTCAAAGTCAATGTGGACCAGAAACTGTTTGGTTTCGCGCATTCTTCACAATATCTTCTTACTGATGTGAATGTTTGTGGTGCTGTACAGTATAGTGATACGGCGGCGCCAGAACTGCAGCTGATCATATAATGTGTGCTGTAGCACGATACAACCATATTTCTGCAAAAGCAGATCGTGGAGGCATCTTTATCAGAGCCAAATGTGTGCCATAAGCAGGATTTTATTGGAAAAAAAATGAATGTGACGCGACATACGGCCAAGTACGTGACCCCGAATCGCGAATCATTTGAGTCAGTTCGAGACCACGGAGCGCGAATCATTTGAGTCAGTTCGAGACCGCGGAGCACGAATCATTAGAGTCAGTTCGAGACCACGGAGCGCGAATCATTTGAGTCAGTTCGGGACCGCGGAGCGCGAATCATTTGAGTCAGTTCGGGACCGCGGAGCGCGAATCATTTGAGTCAGGTCGGGACCGCGGAGCGCGAATCATTTGAGTCAGTTCGGGACCGCGGAGCGCGAATCATTTGAGTCAGTTCGGGACCGCGGAGCGCGAATCATTTGAGTCAGTTCGGGACCGCGGAGCGCGAATCATTTGAGTCAGTTCGGGACCGCGGAGCGCGAATCATTAGAGTCAGTTCGGGACCGCGGAGCGCGAATCATTTGAGTCAGTTCGGGACCGCGGAGCGCGAATCATTTGAGTCAGTTCGAGACCACGGAGCGCGAATCATTTGAGTCAGTTCGGGACCGCGGAGCGCGAATCATTTGAGTCAGTTCGAGACCACGGAGCGCGAATCATTTGAGTCAGTTCGGGACCACGGAGCGTGAATCATTTGAGTCAGATCGGGACCACGGAGCGCGAATCATTTGAGTCAGTTCGGGACCACGGAGCGCGAATCATTTGAGTCAGTTCGGGACCGCGGAGCGCAAACCGCGAATCATTTGAGTCAGCTCGGGACCGCGGAGCGCGAATCATTTGAGTCAGGTCGGGACCGCGGAGCGCGAATCATTTGAGTCAGCTCGGGACCGCGGAGCGCGAATCATTTGCGTCAGTTTCTTCATTAAACAGTACAAAACTTAAAATCATTAACACAGTAGTCTACAGTAAAACAAAACATCATTCTTTAGGAGCTTGTTGTTGGTCTTCTTTAAGCGTGTTGTATTTGCTGTTCTTGCAGTCAGTGTTATATTCCAGCACTAATGAAGCGTGTGTCTGTCGTGTTCTGATCTTCATCTCAAACGGTATTTCTGGAGCTCAGTTGCTTTGAGCCTCTATATTTGCTCGTACGGCTGTGAGCTTTACACCTGTTAAAAAAGACAATTCAAGGTTCAAGGTTCAAGGTTCTTTATTATTTGTCACATACACAATCATACAGGGTATAATCAGTAGTGAAATGTAGGTCAGGACAGGTCCGCTCAATGGAAAGTGCAAAAAAATAATATAATAATAATAATAATAATAATAAAATAGAAAATAAAAATAACATAAGCAATAAAACAATGAAACATAACACAAGAGAATATAAATATAAATATAGGTGAGAATGAAAAAGGGAACAAATAATAAAATAAAATGAGTAAGATGTGCAATGAGATAAAATGTGCAATACAGTTACTGTGGATAATAAATATTAATAAAAAACACGGATGTGCAGGAGAATGTGCAAATAGGTTGTACCGGTTATGTAAACATAGCAGCAGTGTGGTATTCACCAGTTGTATGAAAACGGACTCACTCCGAGTGATGCTTTCAGCAGGAGATTTTAAATAGAAGGTGTTTGGTGGTCGTTTGAGGGCTCTGATGCGGGACGGACCCTATTTTGAGACGACTCGACTTTTATTTTTAAGGCGTCAAATTTACAAAAACACGAGACCAGAGAGAGACAGAGATGTGTGTGAGTCTGTGAGAAAGGCTGCATCTATTTGATTATAAATGCTGTAAAAAATATGAAATATTATTACAATTCAAAAGAACAGTTTCTATGTGAATTATTGTAAAATGTAATTTAATGCTGAATTTTCTTTGTCTTTAGTGCCACACGATGATCCTTCAGAAATCATTCTATGCTAACTTGCTGCTCAAGAAATATTTATTATTATTTCCGGAAAACATTTAAGTTTTCAGGATTATTTGATGAATATAAAGTTAGAAAACAACAGCATTTAGTTTTTGTAACACTATGTTTTGTGATCAATTTAATGCATCATTGCTGAATAAAAGTATACATATAAAAATATATATAAAGCATATTTTCAATAAATAAAATCAGTATATGGATATAACTATAATTGCATGTGCAGTCACATACGCATGATTATCAGCATTGTACCATGGCTGACTGTTAGGTCTGAACTCTCCCTTTACTCTACACTGAACTCCAGCAAATACAAAGTCAATTCAATATCACACAAAAATAATTGATATTCATGTCTATGCAGAGGATGCAGTGATGTTCTTCCCTGCAGCTTTGTTTGAATATAAAACACAACGCATGCTGTTTTGTCGGTGACAATGGAGAATAGTTTTGAGGCCAGTCACTATATTAAGTCATTGTGTCTCTATAGCGCTAACAATAGCGGGAACATTTCCCATCGGAAGGCTAAGCCCCAAAGACGAAAGTGCTTGAAAACACAGGAGCATCATTCTGAGAATCCAGAAGAAACTACAACCACATGTTTCTACACAGAGCTGAATTAGCAGGAGAAACAGCAGCTGTAAATGGATTTTTCTTTCTTGTGTTAATGAAAGGGTCTCGTGGCACACAGGACCCCTCGCAGTATTGGTCACGGATCAGCGGTGCCGAGATAAACCACACTACCGAGTGCCAATCAAACCAAAGTCATCGCATTTCAGCGTTTCTCTATCTCTCTCTCAAGCTCACTATCAGTCACCAACCAGCATGAAGTTCAGAATGATTAAATTACACAAAATAAATCGCTTTATCAGACCAGCTGCATGCCTCTGAAATAGTTATTAAATGCTGATCAAATGTGTCTGTTTGGTATCTATAAAAACAAAGCCAACAAATATAGCACATGCATCATTTGCATGGGAATTTCTAATATTTGATCCATGTGAACTTGACAGTTTGCATCGGGAACAATCAATTTCAGCAATCTTATAAGATAATCACAAGTCACAACATGTACAGTATGCATGATGACGATGACACCCGTCGACAGAGCTGGGTAGATTACTTACACATTATGATCTGTCACTGATTACAGATTACATAGAAAACTGCAGTAAATAATGCCATCTAGATTACTCGTTTTAGGTCGTGTAATCTGACTGCTATTTAGATTAATCAAACTTGTTTTAAACATAAAACGTACCATGTTGATATAAAAAGCAATGAGAAAGAAAAGTATGTTGAATTTTTGATATCAATATAAAATGCATTAAACAATAAATCACATTATCTGCTCAGACTTCCAGAATCAACGGTTTCTGAAGGTCACTGGATATGATGAAGACACAGCTATACATTACCTGGGTTCAGTAATTGCATAATTATTCGTTTCATAAGAGAAGAGGTGCTCCCACCAAATTCAAAAGCAGCATATCACAGAATTATTGATATTTACACGGCCATTCTACAGTATATTGTGAATAGTCAAAGCTAAATGGTATGACACACAGATTTTTAAAACTAAGAGAAATTAGGGAGAATCAATACATTATGAATAATGTACTGCCATTGTGTGAGTAACATGTAATCATCTGATCCATAAAAAGCAACTTTAATCCGATTATGAGCTTTTTAAAATGCAATATACTGTAAGGCAATTACAATTATTGGGATCTGATTATGTAATCCAGATTACACTACCAGCATTGTGCTTAATTGAATACTCTGTCAGAAAATGTTCAAAGCCTATCTTTGGTCACAAGACCATGTCAACTACCATCTTTGAACTTCTCCAACAGTTCGATGTAGGACCACCGTTTAGAAGCCATGCCCAAAGAAATCACAGAGCTTGTTGGTCCTCTTTTGTGTGGGACAGCCCCAAATCAAACAGTGTACACCAGCCATAAGCAACACAGTCCCGTGTTCTGGTGAATAAGAGCTCTGTTGAGGACAGAGGCGGTGACAGTTAATTGAAAGCGGCTTGTTGTAGCCGCTGGTGTGGCGTGTGGCTGGAGCTGCCATTAGTTTTCATTAGCGTCTGCTGGTCGTACTGAACACCTCAACGCTTCATAGCTCATCAGCAAACATCTGTGGAGCCACAGGACACACTGAGCTCTGACAGAGAGCACACATTTGCCCTTTCTCTGGGTTCAGAGCAAATTAAGATCCATCAGCAGCAGCATCTGTGGCACACGCTGTCCATTACCAAGAAAATCATTCTGACACGTTTGACCCTCAGTGTGTACGACACAATCACGTTACACTGCTGCACTGAGTGTTAGTTTAAATCATTTTACATTTTAGTTAAGTTCTAGCAATTTTGGTGTGTGTGTGTGTGTTGTGTGTGTGTGTGTGTGTGTGTGTGTGTGCGCGCGTGTGTGTATGTGTGTGTGTGGTGTATGTGTGTGTGTGTGTGTGTGCGTGTGTATAAATTATTTCCTGTGCAGTCTAGTTGGAATAGTAACCCAATCATTTAAATTCTGCTATTATTTTCTTAATTTTTCACATGGAACAGAAACCCAGTGAAAATATCAAGCTCAAAAAAACAAAAACAAAAATCATAAGAGTATAATTATATTAAGAGTCATCTGAGATCATGAAGTAAGCAGGAATAGTCTGAACTTTAAGTCATTATTTATGGATAATCTTGAAATCTCATGTCTATCCAGCATTAGCAGTCATAATTTAAAACACGGTGCACTGAGAACTAATGAAGCAGCGTTACTGACCCTGAACATGAGACAACAGCCTTCACAGAGATGAACATCATCATCATCATCATCATCATCAGACAATTCAACACCTCCACTACTGTTCAAACGTTTGGGTCATTAGAGTTTTTGTTCTTTTTTGAATAACATGCATATTTTTATTCAGCAATGAACATGTTGCATTGATTGATCGTGACAGTAAATACATTTATAATGTCACAAAATATCTCTATTACAAATAAATGCTGTTCTTTTGAACTTTACATTCATGAAAGACTTACAGTTTTCACAAAAACATTAAACAGCACAAATTTAAATATTGATGATAATCAGAAATGTTTCTTGAGCAGCATATTATAATTATTTCTGAAGATCATGTGACACTGAAGACTGGAGTAATTATGCTGAAAATACAGCACTGCATCATAGAAATAAATTAGATTTTACAATATATTCACATGGATAATAGCTATTTAGAATTGTAATATTATTTCACAATATTACTGTTTTTACCATATTTATTGGTCCGTTAAATGCAGCCTAGATAAACAAGAGATCTTATTTTTAAAAACATCAAATCTGTTCTGGCCCTGAACTTTTGAGGTAAAGTATATGAACCACTTTCATGACTGTTTTATGAGTTTGTTGTTCTTTTTGTAGCTTGACAGCAACTGAACTATGATTGTATAGAAAAAGCTGCATAATGATTCTTTAAAAAACGTGTACTTTTGTGTTCCACGGCGGGAAGAAACAGCAAACTGAGTGGGAAAACAAAAATGAGTAAAAATGTGAACATTCATTTTTTTTGTGTGAGCAAACTTTTCCTTTAACTTGCATTGGACCTTGAATAATTCTTTAAGATGAGGAAAAAAGTCCAATGTGTGCTCTCTCTGGTCTTCACCCGCCAATATCCTATGTATTAACTGTTCCTCACGCATGCTAGCTCCATCCGAGTTAATTGAATTTTAATTAGAGTCGTGGGTATCAGATTGTTTCATTCTCTGTGAAATCCCTGAACATCTTCAGCAGCTCGGCCTCATTAACTCTCGCTGACCTTAAAGCGGCTCGCCATCCGACCTCTCATCACACACAGCAAACAGTCTGAGATGTGAATAGAGGAGGTCTAACCAGAGCACTCAGTGTTCAGAAAGAAAGCCTTGTTCCCAGACGGTGTCTGAAAACCTTTCCCCAGAGTCGAGCATCACAGGCCGAGTTAGAGGAACACTGGGATGTCTTGACAATCCAGGAGGAAATGTGGAATCCTCCAGATTTCTTTAAATGTGTTCAGTAATATATATTCTCAGCTCCTGTCCGAGTCCATCTTTTCCATACAGTGAAAATAAAAGGGTGCAGCCGGCAAGCTTTGCGGCATCGTTTTTGTGTCATCATCACTGACGTCAAACCTGGCTCGATGTGTCCTGAAGAGACATATTTGAACATGAATGCGAGTGATATTTGAGATATCTGTGACCAATGGGAAGATGATTTTCAGTGAGTAATAATTAAAATGTTAGTACTTTATGGCTTCATATGACTTGAAATATAAGGTTCATGAGTCTTATGAACTACTTTTATAGTGCTTTTTTGCAAAGGCTCAAGTCTTCATTTGCTTGATGTAAAATAACTTTATGAGAGATGTTTAACAGTCCAAAAGAGTTATCGGTAGATTTTAATGTCAGAGACATTTTTCTCTGGAGGAAGCGTTATTATGGATTATGGACTCTGTATTTTGACCAGAAGCAATTGTTTGAAGTTAAAACACCTTAATAATTTTTTTTCTTACAAATATTAACATTAACTGATACATTAGCTGATGGACTGGAGTGGTGTGGATTACTTGTGGAATATTGTGATGTTTTTAATCAGCTGTTTGGACTCTCATTCTGACGGCACCCATTCACTGCAGAGCATCCATTGCTGAGACACTGATGAAATCTGTGACCAAAGGAAAGATTTTCAGTGAGTAATAATTAAAATTGTAGTACTGCGTGATGACGTGCATGAGTCACGTTTATGGTGTTTTTTTGTGATTTATTTATTTTATGTAAAATAGCAGCGTGAACATTCTGCTAAACATCTCTTTTTGTGTTCTGATGAAAAACAGTGATGCAAGTTTGGAGCGACCTGAGAGTGAGTAAATGACTACTTTTGAGTGAACTATCCCTTTAAATGGTCACCTGTCACTTATTTGTTTCCTTTTTAAAACGAGAAAAAAGTGTATTTATTACAGAAACACTGATTGTTAAATCAGTGCAGAGCTAGTATTTATAAAAGCCTTTGACATTCAATAATGTCTGTTTAAGCTCTGCAGCTGACACAGAAACTCAGTTTGCTTTGTTTATACTCATCTCACATTAAGACTGCAAATATTAGGAATTTGTTAATCACAATCTGGTGTAAAGTTAATCTGAAATCACGTAAACAGAAGCAGTTTAATGAGCTACGTTATGTGGATGATTGTTTTCCATAGCAGCTCAGGTAGGAGAAAGATATGTTTTTATGAAAGCGAATACACAGAATCAACTGAGACTTTTGAATACACTGAACGTGTTTACATGTACAATAAAATGCTGAAAACTACAGCATTCAATTTTTTTTATAGTTCACCCAAAAATGACGATTTTCTGAATCTTTGCTCCAAGAAGTTTGTTTCTTCATCAGAACAGATTTGGAGAAATGTAGCATTGCATCACTTGCTCAGCAATGTATGCTCTGCAGTGAATGGGTGCCGTCAGAATGAGAGTCTGGTAAAAACATCACAATAATACACACCACTCCAGTCCATCAGTTAACATCTTGAGAAGACAAAAGCTGCATGTTTGTAAGAAACAAATCCATCATTAAAATGTTTTAACTTCAAACCGTTACTTCTGGCTAAAATAATCTATAACAATGCTTCCTCCAGTGAAAAAGTAATCCTGTCTGAATCAGGAGAGAAATCTGCACAGATCAAGCACTCTTTACAAACCAAAACAGTCTAAGACAAACATGTGGGAGGATTTTGATGCGAGACAACAGGAGATGGACTTTTCCACCGGAGGAAACGTTATTATGGATTATAGATATATTTTGCCCAGAGGCAATGGTTTGAAATTAAAACGCCTTAATGATGGATTTGTTTTTTACAAAACACAGCTTTTGTCATCTCATTTCGTTTACCGGTGGACTGGAGTGGTGTGGATTATTGTGATGTTTTTATCAGCTGTTTGGACTCATTCTGAGGGTGAAGGCATTTCACAGAAACATAAATAGACAATTACACAGTGTTGTAGTCAATACCAGTGTATTCCAGTCAGAGTTAAGACCAAGACTAGGAAAGGGTCGAGTCAGAGTCAAGACCCAGTCTACATGCTCCAAGGACCATGAAAATATAGATTTTCTTGACTCGGACTCAACCTTTGTCTGGTCTTATAGTTGACTTGGATTCGCCGCTCTCACTGTAATTACTATACATGTTGAATATGCAGACAGAACTCAGAAATGGGTAACAGTGTATTCGTCAGGTTTTGAATTACAGGGGTAACCCTAAAACATAAAATAAAATCACAAATGATACATTCCTTACTAAAACATTAAGTCAGCAATTAGTGGACCGCAGTCCAAATCCGGGCCAGATACGACATATACCATTAATGTGATATAAAATCGGTCATATCATATTATAAGATACATACAGTAGTTCGCCTCCAACACTGTAATCACAGACATCTGTGAATGCATCAGATTGAGCCCCACTTTTCTGTTAGTCATATCTGATCCAATTTAAAAAATAGTAGTATTAGTTGTGCAAGAGTCCAACTTCTGACCTCTCACTGAACAAAAAAAAAAACTGGTAATCAATACATTTTCTAAAATATAGATCGCAAACGTTAAATTCACACTGCAAACTGAGAGTGTTTTTCTGGGATGGAAACTGGGAAGAGACTGGATCTGATATATGAAGAAAAATGTATAGCTGAGTTTTGTTAAAGGGTTACTGCATCCCAAAATGGAAATCGTATCATTAATCACTTACCCGCATGTCGTTCCAAACCCGTAAAAGCTTCATTCGTCTTTGGAACACAATTGAAGATATTTTATATGAAACTCGGGAGGTTTGTGACTGTCCCATTGACTGCCAAGTAAATTACACTGTCAAGGTCCAGAAAAGTACGAAGACCTCGTCAAAATAGTCCATCTGCCATCAGTGTCTCAATCTGAATGTTATGAAGCGACGAGAATACTTTTTCTGCACAAAGAAACCAAAAATAACGACTTTATACAACAACTAGTCTCCTCCGTGACACCGTAGTGCCAAGCCTCGCGGTTTTCATCCAAAATATCTTAAATTGTGTCCCGAAGACGAATGAAGCATTTCTGGGTTTGGAACGACCTGCGGGTAAGTGATTATTGACTAAATGTACATTTATGGGGTGGAGTAACCCTTTAATGGTTTAGGCAGCATGCACTAATAATCAACAATACTTTAAAACATTTATTAATTTAGATTAATATTAATTTATACACATACTACAACATTTCAAGTTTTCAAGCTGTATGGATACATGTTTATGTAATCTGAAAAAATGCACAATAGCATATTTATAAATGAACATTAACGTAAATTGTTATTTCATGATACCTAGCATATGAATGCATGTCATTGAATCAAACCTCATTATAAACTCTTGTAATTTCTATTTAAACGTCTTACACATTATTGCTAGTTATTCAAGCTGACGTGAATCAAGAGCATTAGCAGTTTTCTCAGACTCCTGCCTGAAGAGCTGTTTTTAACCTTATGCGCTCGACCTGCTTTGTATACGCAAGACAATGTGCGTCTTTAAAAGGCCGTGAGCTATTGCAGTCGCCCACACGTTTGAGATGCTTCATTATGTATTCATGCTCTGCTGCTCGTGAAATAATCACACAGAGCCACTCAAACCGGTCTCGAGGTGAAGACGGCGCAGTAAAACGGCGTCATACATGAGAGTGATTCAGAAGTGTGAAATGAGTCCTGATGACATCACAGGATAATATTGCATCTGGACATGCTGCAGGAGGTATACGGTAAATATAATCACACGTGTTTCTCGCTAACACTGACTGCTGCATCTGGGAAAGTGGCCAAATGCCATGTGGTCCGTAATGCTTTGATTTTCACAGGAACAGCTAGATGTGTTCACTTAAAAACAGTGCTTTGCCACTGAATGTGTTCGAGCTACGGGGGCAAAGAGGGCGCACTTTCTCCATTATAATGCAAATTATAGATGTAGCTATCATTTGTTGTTTTTGTTTGTCTCTTACAAGAACATATCTAGATTTAACACTAAAGTCTGCTTTGAGAACGGTCCGTCTGATAGACATGTAGATTAGAAGACAAATTATTGACCCAGCAACCTGAACCTATTCTTAAATTAGTTTGGACCGTTTTTTGAAGAAAAGTGCAAGTCACAAAACCGGTTCATGTTGACATCTAAACGATTCATCTGTTCATCAGCTCTGCCAATTTGATTAAGAAGCTGTAACTGTTGGAAAGCGCCATATGTCCTCTATTAAAACGAGTGGTTTGAGTGTGTCATTTTTGTGATTTTGAGCCAATTATAAAGATTTGTAGGAGTTACTGTGATTACTACATGGTGTTTATGCAATACCTGTGCCGCACAAATCAGAAATAATCTACAGTACGTTTTGAACACTGTGGTCAAACTACATTTACATTCATGCATTTAGCAGATGCTTTTATCCAAAGCGACTTACAGTGCATTCAGGTTATACATTTATTATCAGTATGTGTGTTTTCTGGGAATCAAACCCACAACCTTTGTGCTGCTAACGCAATGCTCTACCACTGAGCCACAGGAACACTAGTTATATCTCATTGTTATGTCCCCTTGCAAAAGCTAAATATATTTAAAACAATCATGCAGAATCAGTATGAACACTTATCTGTACTAAACTGATGTTTCATAATTACTGATAGAAGTTGTAAAATGTACCTGGTCTAAATATTTACAAAACTAGTAATGCTACCTGAACATAATAATAATTAGCACCACAGAATTACAGAAGAACCATTATAAAATTGTAACATTGTTACATTGTACAACAATGAATCAGTTTGTGGCACTTTACATACATCACCACTGTCACAAGTGCTAAACTACACTCAGGCCTGTTCTAATGCTGACATGTATTTCACAGTCTGGCAGCTCAAATAAAACACTCAACAGCTGCTTCCAGTTGCATTTGCATGTCACAAATAATACATTATTTCAAATCTAACTAAAGCTGCTCTTTATGTCATAACTCATATAGCTAGCGCCGACCCTGATTGTGTTTCTAACCCAGTGACACTTTGCTGAAAAATATCCAAATAAATATGTTTAATCTGACAAATCCTTGAGGATGAAGATGAAAAAGCTATTTATATGAAGCACATAATGTTTAATTATTGTTGTTACTCTAAAAATGGAAGTGGTTTTCTTTTAGGTGTAAGATCAGGGTTAGTCTGAAGTCATTATAATAACCAGAAATATTCCCACATTCAGAAATCTCGTTAAACGTGTGAATGTGAAAGTGCAAAACAAACGTTATCGCTCCGGTTCAGTTGTAAACAGGGTAAGTGTTTGAGACGGTAAACAATCTGGACTGGCACCTTGATGCTCCAGACAGCTGCAGAAATAGCTCCAGCCTGTCGAATGAAAACACTGCATGCAAATGGAAACTGACAGGACTTAATCTAATACTTCCGGTGTACTTTCACAGAGCAGCGGTCTGTTCGTGCATTAATGATAACTGAATCTCATGTAATAAGAGCATGCTTCCACATGGGTTTAACACACAGACATCATGCACCTGCAGAAGTGACACCGTGTGCCCCAGTGATGCTGAGCTGCTCTCAGATCTCCATTTAAACGCTTCATTAATCTGGAGTCGAACAGGGAACGGAGATGTCTTTGTTTGATCACGGTGACTATTCG
The DNA here is from genome assembly GCA_027422435.1 of Schizopygopsis pylzovi. Classification (NCBI taxonomy): domain Eukaryota; kingdom Metazoa; phylum Chordata; class Actinopteri; order Cypriniformes; family Cyprinidae; genus Schizopygopsis; species Schizopygopsis pylzovi. Next base: position 28,514,930 of record CM049831.1, read on the forward strand.
TACATACACACCATAGTCACACTGTGCAACAGACCACATGCAGAGTCAGAGCCTTCGTTAGCAGGCAATGCATCTTTGAAATATACCATAGTATTGAATGATTTGCATATTCATATACAGGGCGGGGTAATAGCATTTATGCAAGCTCGCAAATCATCTAATTTTAACCATCAAAGTGTAGAAACAGTAAGAGATTCATTGTGCAGAGCTTCTTTAATTATAATAGAAGTTTTTGAAGTTTTTGAACTAGTTTAGTGACAGCATTTTAATGATTATAAAGGGAGTTTGCAAATGTGATATTGATTCAATAAACCAGAAGCTACTATTAAGTTTTAGAACGAATCTAATGAGTCAATGATTCAATGAATCATTCATGAAGACGAATGAATCAGCCGTTTGAATGATTCGATTGAGTGACCTTGCTGCCACCTACTAGTGGTTTTAGTTTCATTTTTAAAGTATCATTTTAGTTATTTAAACCATGTATTGATATATTCAAAACTTTAGAACATTCATCTAATGATATTGCTATTTATGCCACCTTTGAGCCTCATTAAACTGTAACACCTATACCTTTATCTTTTGTGCAAGTGTCACATGAAATGAGGGACCAAACAGACCAATCGTACTCATGAGTCAAGTGTATTAAATATGATTACCCAAAACATGCAAATTCAATATGACAAACAATTGAGAGTTCAACAGTTAGAACCAGAGCATAAAAAACAATACAGTATTCCAAAACATAGTCCTTGGCTTGTCATCACATAGACCTTGCTCAGTCTTTGTTGAAACATGGAGTGCAAAAATAACAGTACTTAAATGTCAAGATGATTCTCAGCAAAGTTCAATCAGAAAAGAGATGTTTGACGTCCAGCGTTGCTTTTAAGCAGTAGATGTAAGTCAGTTCTCCTAGTTCCAGACTGCTCCGATTATTTAGCCACCAAATAATCCATACATGCTCTGAACAGAAACCCTCTGTAGACAAGTATTTAAACAAACAAACCATAACCAAGTGCTACAACCACATTGTTACTAAAGCAAAATAACTTGAACAGTTACTTACGGATGAGCTTAGAACTATAACGTTCCTCAAACAGGGTCCAAAGGCCTGAACCACCATGAGGTAAGCTTCTCCAAACAACAGAGAATTAACTTCCTGTCATTTCTCCTTCTTTGCTACCTTAAATAGGTGAATTCTATGCATTTCTTTTACAGCGCGCCCTCTAATGCTCAGGTGAGTAATGACAGTGCTGCTCTAAGAGGACTTCTGGTACATAAGTAACAGAGAAACTGTTACAAAACAGTCTGTAAATACAGCTAAATGCCATCTTTGTGTTCTTCTGTGCCACTTCTGCAGTGCAAAGGTGAATTGTTAATACTCAATTTGATTGGTAACTTATTCTTCCTTATTGTATCTCATTATTCTAATTGAATTTATTGTTTAATTAAAACATTTTGAAGAAGTTTCTACATATACATTTACAAAAGATTACATATTTAATAAGGCTAGAAAAAATGCCTTAAAAGTAAAACAAATGCAGCAAAAAAAAATAGTAATATTGTTAAATATTACTACAAATTAAAAAGCATTTATCTGAAAAGGAAATCTTTAGCAATGTTACACATGAAAACTGACCACAGAAAACTCCACAAAGTCAAGATCCACGAAAGAGCTGCGATTGCTGAATCTTTAATCACAGACACCAGACCTAAAATGTGAAAGATGGTGTCACGGTTATAACACTTTGAGAGTTTGAGCTCAGAGGAGAACATCTGCCCAGAGCTGCGTTTCCCAAAAGCACCGTTAGCTAACGGTCGTGAGTTCTATTGAACTCTATTGGTAACGACGGAACTTGTGGTCATAGTTGCTTTTGGGAGACGCACCCCTGGTCAGACAAATGCCCTGACTTAAATATCACCAAACCACTGTGGGCAGGTTTGGTGAGAATAGTGAAAAGCCGATTCCCTCCTTCAACATCTCTAAAGCAACGGGTGGATGTTCGTATAGACGACATACAAACAGACGTTGTATGAACCTATTCTAAGAAGGTTGGAGACTGTATTGAAGGTAAATGATAATAAAACACTCTCTCATTTATACTTCTTTGGAAGTGTTTGAGGCACCTCTAAAATGTAAAAGTCTTCAAGAATTCAGCAAATGGGCAAACTTCAAATTGAGATGTTGAATGTAGCATTTACCAACAATATACTTACTGAAGCACTACAAATAAACTGTGTGGAAAAAGCCAATAATGCTATCGGAGTCTAAAAGGACAGTACACGGTGGCAGGCTATTTGTCCACTGTGACAGAAATAAACCTGAGAACCACCTTGACAAGATGCCTGAATCAGCGAGTATATCCTAGCCGTATAAATGGATAAGCAAAAAAAACAACAAAACAAGGCTGCAGAACAGAAAGCTGGCGTCTAAATGCAAGCAAAACAGAATCAAGACAGAAGTGCATTTTACAAGAGAATGCACAAAAATGTCAATGATGAAATCATAACAACGTTCTTCAACAAAACCAGATTTAACATCCTGAATATGACAGAATGCTGCTGGGAAAAACTCTGCCCCGTGTGAAACATGTAGGAAAAGATGTTGTAAGCACTGCAAGTTGTCTCCTTATCTCAGGAAAAGTTTATCCACAAACATAGTGTAATCATTTACTCTGCAACATGTTCCAAACCTGTGAAAATACTGTATATGAATATTAATTAGACTATGCTCCAGTCGAATATTTTAAGAAGATCATGTACTGTTTGAATAAACACTGTATGTGATGTATGTCAAAACACCCGTTATCTTTATTTTACTATTACATATATACAGAAACAGAAATACTCAAGCAAGTGTTTCAATAGCACAAGTAGTCACTGTTTTATGTTAATTATTTAAGCTCTTGGATTTGACAAAGCACACTCATTCTTGTTGACCAGTTCAAGTGCTCAGCTGAACTTATGACACATGTCATTACTAACTTCATCTTTACCTCTGCCGCTGTCGGATCGGGCATGTTGTGGGTCGGTGGATGAACACACGGAGCAGCTCGAGTCTATCAGTCATGGCGTGTTGATCGAGTGGTACGAGGCAAGGGTGTAGATTTGATTTTGGCATTGGTATGAAAATCATAACATGCGATGTCCAGCATCGGAAACTATAGTTTTCTCCTTAAACATCAAAAGAGAATGTAAGAAAATATAATGTAATTGTGCTTCCTGCTAGATAACACTTCACACATATAAACCAACATCTGGCTCTAAACCTCTCTTCCCTTTATTCAAAGTTGATCTAGACAAGTGTATGGAAACTATCCAAAGCTCTGTTAACCCTAATGCTCTATATTCATCATATGTGTCCTCTTAAGGTTAAAAACACATGGTTAGATCAACCAAGGCAAATCACAAATTAACCATGGTATTTGTAGTAAAATTGTGGCTATACAAAATATAAATCAATAAAAACATACAAAATCAATAAAAATGGTTAGTACACTTTTACTATATTAAAACCATGGTTAAGGCTCTTAATTTTCCCCCTTTTTTCTTGTTTTTATAACTCTATGGCCAGGTTTGAAGTTTTGTTGGCTACAGTTTAATTAAAAAAAGAAATGGCTCCAAAGTCCCGATATAAAACAAATGATTCGATAACCTGCACCAAATAAAAAAAAAAAGTTTTATTATTCGTCACATACACAATTATACAGAATATAACCAGCAGTGAAATGTAAGTCAGGTCCGCTCCATGGACGGTGCAATTATATGAAATACAAACACGAGAATATACATAAATATAGGTATATAAAAAAAAAAGAAATAAAAAAATAGAAAATAATAAAATGTGCAGGACAGTATACTGTAGACTTAATAAATAATAATACAAGCAGAAATGTGCAAACAGGTTGTACAGGGTATATATATATATATAGCAGCTATACGGATGATGGAGAAAGTGAATATCTTACTGATTATTAAATGTTGATGTTATGAGACTGAGTTTGAGTTTAGGAGCCTGATGGCCTGAGGGAAGAAGCTCCTCCTCAGTCTCTCAGTTTTTGCCATCATGCTCCTGAAGCGCTTGCCAGATGGCAGTAAAATTAAGAGACAGTTACCGGGGTGAGTTGAGTCCTTGATGATTTTGACAGATGCTTCACTCCACGCTCTGCTGTCTCAATCGACACAATGATACACAACCATCATTTCATATCAGGACTTCGGAGAGTGGAACGTGAATCATTCAATTCATGAAACCTGCTCCGAAGTCCTGATCTGAATCGAATGATTTGAGATACCCAAAGTTCCAATCTAAGCGTGCATTCACACACCAGGAAAGTCCGCTAGTTCACTTGCTTTGGTCCGGACCAGAGGAGTCAAGCCCATTCAAAGTGAAGGGCACGTGCCCCCCTCAGATTTTTGAGCCGAGTGGATTTTGAATGCAGCTTCCAAAAGACCAAATAATATTTTCGATATTTACCAGCGTGATTAAATCGTTCAGCGCATCATATCATCAGCTGCTAAATTCAAATCTGCGTTAACTGGCTGGCGCTGAGACGGAGACGCTGCGTTATAACCAATCACACACGATTCTGTTGAGCTTCTGAATGCAATGACCAATCAGAGACGTTCAGATGAGTCATCGCTAAGATACCGGTGTTTCTCTTTCTGATGAATTTCAGAATTTCTGATGAAAGAAACAAAGTGCAGATGTGTGTATGAATCTGTAAGCCTGTAAACAGTAATGGGAGTTTTTGAGAGTGCTTGAACTCTAGACCGTCAGTGAAAATGTTCTTTGCTCTATGTACAATGACAATGTTATAATTACTACTGTACTTATTTTTGCTTAGTATGGTTGAATTGGATCATCGAAGGTCAATAGCAAAGACTGCTTAATTAAATGCATAAATTATATTTGTCTTATTTATCATTTAATTATTGCAGGTTTGTAGAATATTCTGAGTTTGCATTTGACTGTTTTGATTAATTTAGAGGAATGCTGAATGTTTTTGAGCAGATGAGAGGAATAAATACATGTTCATATTTAGTCTAGAACTACAGTAACATCATGTTCACACAGCGCCGCTGAACTTTCTCCCGATTTCTCTCAACATAGCAACACAAGAGCCGTCAGTCAAAACATTGGAAACAAAGTAAATGTAGTAAACATACGTTTGTGAAAAAATAACCGGAGCTTTGTCCTAATTCAGGCTGGAACGCCACTCTCTCGTGTTCCGAGATTACGATAGATAAAGTTTTAGATATGGATATTTTTCTTGCAAAAAAAGCATCAGAATTAGCTTCAGGAGGCCTTTATTCACCCCCGGAGCCGTGTGGAGCATGTGCAAAGTGCAAAGTGAAATTGGCAGCCCCTGGTTGAATTTCACTGTAAAAGTTTGCTGAACGGTGAATGTGGTCATACCTTAAAAGATGGCGGACATTTGTTTGCATTTTATTTTGTGATGTCTCAGGAAAGTGAAGGTAGCTGGAGCGCTACAGAAACATCTAAACTGAGAACTATATGAACACTGCTGCTCTTGATTTCCTCTAAATATGACAACCACAGCCTCAGCAAAACATTACAAAGACACGTTTCACTGCCAGAATACACCTCATTATAACATGAAAACTCCTGTTTAAAAACAGAAGATGTTTCCTTTGTATTACAAAGATCCCAGCTGTCTCCTTCACACTTGCACATAACCAAACATAGCAAGTCGAATTGACACCACAGATTCTCGCATGTCTCGTGATCGCGTGTCACAAATATACAATGCAGTTTCATTTTTAGATTTCTTCTGCCACCAAACCTCATCGTTTCAACAACAGCTGCTTTGGCTGTACAAATCTGAGCTACAGTGAGAGAGCCAAAGCTATGGAAATAGAAATAATCAAATATAAGAGATTCAGATAAACAAGAGGAAAATGAAGATGGATGAAAGAAGGCATTTGTGTTTATATCTTGCCATTCTGAGAAAAAAAAAGTCAGAATTGCAGGATATAAATTCTGTGTGTTTTGAAGTCAGAATAGATATAAACTCACAATTCTGAAAAAAAACCTAAACAAGCAATTCTGACTTTATAACATGCAGTTTTGAGTTATAATGTGAGGTATAAACTTACAATTGTAAGAAAATAGCCCCCCCCCCTCCTCCAAATTGGACGTAACTCGCTTTACAGTTAAGTTTACATCTCATAATCTTGATAAGTCATAATTACAAGGGAAAAAAATTACTACAATATATAAATTCGCAGTTGCAAGACAAAAGACTGAATTGTGAGTAAAAAAGTCAGAATTGTGATTCTAACTATTTCTCGCAATTGTGAGTTTATATCTCACAATTCTGACTTTACTCACAATTGCGGTTTCAGCACTTTCTTTGTAGGCTAGAGTGTGTGGACAGGTTCACAAAGCAGAAAAGAAACAGGAACGGAGACAGAGTGAAAGGAGATAAAAGCGAGAGACGGTGAGAAAGAGAGCGAGTGGAGTGTTTATTGATCCGTTGGCCTCATCAAGCGCCTGCTTCAGTAAGATGTCGGCGTCGTCCGGCTGTGTTAGTACCTAAGCAGAGACCTAGAAGTGCTGACAGCTACGAAATCAGCTTCCATTCACACATGCTTTGTGTCTATTGTCAGAGCACTTTTACACCCGAGTTCACAATGCTGGTGTACTAAGAAGTGTGATAGTGAGGGAGCTACAGAGAGCAATCCTAATGGTCTTCTAGTCTAGCCTATACTTCTAGCTCGGCCAGAAGTACACAATAGATAAGACCTGAAATTACTCAGTTGCTACTTATTAAATGGAGGTAAAATCTGTACAGCTTTTAGTCCAAATAGAAATCTTTTGCAATAACATAAGTCTTTACTATACGTTTTCTAATCAATTTAACATATCCCTGCTGAATAAAACTATTGATTTCTTCCAAAGAAATTACATTGAACAGTAGTGTATATTACAAAAGATTATATTTTGAATAAATTCCACTCTTTGTAACTTTGCATTCATCAAGGAATCCTAAAAAAATGATCACGTTACAAATAAATAAATAAGCTTGCTGCAAAACGGTTTCCAACGCTTTTCCAACACCACAACAAAGATCATGTGTTACTGAAAACAAGAGTAATGCATTACAACAATAAATTCAATCTTAAGGAATAAAATAGAAAACCATTATTTAAATTGTTTAAATATAATTTCACATTATCACTGTTCTTAGATCAAATAAATGCAGCCTTGATGAGCATAAGAGATCCCAGCAGTGTGTGATTATAGTGTCATACAAGCCTAGGAATCTTTCTCTTTATATAAAATCCACTACTATCAGGACAATGTGAAATAATTCCACTGTAAAACCTGATAAATTGAGTACTCAAAACATTTGAGTAAACCATGTTTTAGCTTAGAGGCGGGGCTAAGAGCAATGGGAGCCAAGCCTCGTTTCCATGATCCCACCCCACTCATCAATGCTAATTATATACAACTTGCTTCCACAAACAACACATTCATTCAGATCTTTATAGTTAAGTGCTAATTAGTAACGGAACACTGGCACGTGCTAATGAAGCTATCTAAAAGTCTCACACTTGCATGTAAAAAGTCAAATAACATGCAGTATATACACAGACTTTAAGTGTTGCTGTCCATCCTCAAACTAACCACAGGCTCTACTCTTCACCACAAAGGTAACACTACAAAACCAACATAACAGAAACCTATGTAAAGCCTATCTCACACAACATTTAACTACTAGCTGTCTCTATTTTGATCTTGTACAAAAACTCACAAAATAACACTTACTCCCTACATTTATTTTCCTTGGTGTCTGATTCAAAGCATGCTGGGAACTAAAAAACAATCATTTTAATTTCACCTAACTACAACGACATTGAGCTTACGAATTTATTTTAATGAACTTTCATTATTATTTGAGTGAAATTAACTTATTTCATTGAATTAATTTCACTGTTTGCTTTTACAGTGTTGAAATATTGAAAGATTTCATAACTGAGATTGTGTTGAATAATCTTCGGCCAAATGGATATTTTGTTCTTACATAGCTGACAAAATCTAAAAGTGGAGTGATGGTTATCAGTGTTTCCAAATGAGCAAAGTCACATATGAACAGACGAATATAAATCTATTAAATGCATGTTTATATTACATTTCCACACATCTGAATGTTAAGTACACCTAAAACACATGAATTTGAGATACTTCTACTGAAATGTAGGGGTCAGAGAGGATGTATTCACTTGATGTCAGAAAGTCACACCGATAGAAACAGTGTCTGTAATCCCAGCCTGCCAAAAACAGACATTGATATGCCACAGCGGAGATTCAAAACCATTCTCTGGATCTCATCTGCTATGCAAGAACACAGCCGGTCCAATGCCAGGCGGTCTCTAATGGTACCCCTGCGATAACCACAAGTACCCTAAACGAGTGGAATAAGAGAGTAAAAGTCAGCTATGCGTCGCCACATTCGGGCCCCGCAGGAGTTCTAGGATTATAAAAGAGAATGATACCTTTAAAGCTTAATGGAGTCATCTGCCAGCTCTTACATTTGATGTCTTGTGCTCGAGTCGAATCACTCCCTCATGAGCACGGCCATTTACCAAGCACCGAAATCAAGAGCGGTTCACGGCAGACTCTACTTCTGCCAGCGGTGTCAAGCTCCAGCTGACATGGAGAGTGCCACATTCTTTATAAACTGTCTTGCTATTAAATGCAAGGACAGGGGTCAAAATTAAACTGGATGAGAACTTGCAAGAGGAGCGGTGTCGTGGTTTCAAACCTGCTGCATGCTGATAGAAAACCATTGGCCTGTAGATTTTTTTTTCTGGCTGGGACAAGCGGAGACAAAGGAGACTCGGGAGGCTGAGGAAGGCTGGACGGGACCAGCAGAGATGAAGGAGACGATGTAGGGTTGGAATTAGGATCTGTGGCAGGAACTTTAGCCCAGGATTCGGGGACTAGAGCCAACACTGGAGCGAGCTCTGGGGCTGGACTCAAAGACATCCCATCATAATCCACCAGTATTCCTGTGTTCCTGTGGCTCAGTGTTTAGAGCATTGCGTTAGCAGTGCAAAGGTTATGGGTTCGATTCCCAGGGAACACATGTACTGACCAAAAAATGTATAACCTGAATGTACTGTAAGTCGCTTTGGATAAAAGCGTCTGCTAAATGCATAAATGCAAATGCAAATGCAAATTCCTAGGGGCACATGTGTGGCTGCCACCTTGGATGAAGGCTCAGGTGCGGCAGCCATGACGGGATGGAGTTCTGACATGGAGGCAAGGACTGGGCGAGATTTTGGTTTGAAGATGTTACACACTGGAGTGGACTTTGGGACTGGAGTTGACTTTTAGTCCAAATAGAAATCTTTTGCAACAACATAAGTCTTTACTATACGTTTTCTAATCAGTTTAACATATCCCTGCTGAATAAAACTATTAATTTCTTCCCAAAAAATTACATTGAACAGTAGTGTATTTTACAAAAGATTTATATTTTGAATAAATTCCACTCTTTGTAACTTTGTATTCATCAAGGAATCCTAAAAATGTATCACAAGTTCCAAATAAATAAATAAAGATATAGCTGCAAAACGGTTTCCAACGCTTTTCCAACACCACAACAAAGATCGTGTGTTACTGAAAACAAGAGTAATGCATTACAACAATACATTCAATCTTAAGGAATAGTAAAATAGAAAACAATTATTTAATTTTTAAAAATATAATGTTTCACAGTATTACTGTTCTTAGATTAAATAAATGCAGCCTTGATGAGCAAGAGATCCCAGCAGTGTGTGATTATAGTGTCATACAAGCCTAGGAATCTTTCTCTTTATATAAAATCCACTACTATCAGGACAATGTGAAATAATTCCACTGTAAAACCTGATAAATTGAATACTCAAAACATTTGAGTAAACCATGTTTTAGCTTAGAGGCGGGGCTAAGAGCAATGGGAGCCAAGCCTCGTTTCCATGATCCCACTCCACTCATCAATGCTAATTATATACAACTTGCTTCCACAAACAACACATTCATTCAGATCTTTATAGTTAAGTGCTAATTAGTAACGGAACACTGGCACGTGCTAATGAAGCTATCTAAACGTCTCACACTTGCATGTAAAAAGTCAAACAACATGCAGTATTGTCAGACTCTGTCTCTCTGTGTCTTGTGTTTCCCCTCCTCTCGTGCCCATATTTGGCTGTTCCTGTCCTCGTTTCCTCTTTATTAGTTAATTAGTTCCCAGCCCTGTGTCCTTAGTTAATTAGTCCCCAGCCCTGTGTGTTCAATTACCTAGTTTAGTTCCCCCTTTAAGAGCCCTGTGTTTCCCTGCATTTGTGTCCAGTCTTAACGTCATTGTGTGTATGTACCTGTCTCCTGCGATCTCTGTTTCCAATAAAGTGTTTGAAGGAAGTTCCACGCCTCCTTGTTCCTGGTACCCCCGTACACCGTGACAGAAGACTGGACCCAAACAACTCATCCTCCTTCACGGCGATGGAATTCGCCGCCTGCGTCCTCACCCTTAGCCGGCGGAATCTCTCCTTTGTGGAGTTCGCCGGGGAATTCTGCGGGCTCGCCACAGTGACGGAGTTGCACGACGCGGCCATCCTCCACCTGTTTCGGCTCGGGGCCTCTTACCATCACCCCATGGATCTCCCAGACACCACGGGATTGTGTTGGAGAGAGGGGATCTACCGGTGTCTGGGAAGTTTCCGGTCCCGAGTCGGAACCAGCCCTCTGACGTCTCCGCTGGCCCCGCCCAGCTTATCTTCATCTCCGCTGGTACCACCCAGCTTATCTTCATCTCCGCTGGTACCATCCAGCTCAACTTGTCCCATCCAGCTCGTCTTCGTCTCCGCTGGTCCCATCCAGCTCACCTTCATCTTCGCTGGTCCCGCCCAGCTTGCCGTCATCTCCGCTGGCTCGGTCCAGCTCAGCGCTTCCCGAGCGCCCTCCAGTGCCTGCACCTCGCCAGCGCCCTCCAGTGCCTGCACCTCGCCAGCGCCCTCCAGTGCCCGCTCCTCGCCAGCGCCCTCCAGTGCCCGCTCCTCGCCAGCGCCCTCCAGTGCCCGTACCTCGCCAGCGCCCTCCAGTGCCTGCACCTCGCCAGTGCCCTCCAGTGCCTGCTCCTCGCCAGCGCCCTCCAGTGCCGGCTCCTCGAAGTCACATATGAACAGACGAATATAAATCTATTAAATGCATGTTTATATTACATTTCCACACATCTGAATGTTAAGTACACCTAAAACACATGAATTTGAGGTAGTTCTACTGAAATGAAGGGGTCAGAGAGGATGTATTCACTTGATGTCAGAAAGTCGCACCGATAGAAACAGTGTCTGTAATCCCAGCGTGCCAAAAACAGACATTGATATGCCACAGCGGAGATTCAAAACCATTCTCTGGATCTCATCTGCTATGCAAGAACACAGCCGGTCCAATGCCAGGCGGTCTCTAATGGTACCCCTGCGATAACCACAAGTACCCTAAACGAGTGGAATAAGAGAGTAAAAGTCAGCTATGCGTCGCCACATTCGGGCCCCACAGGAGTTATAGGATTATAAAAGAGAATGACACCTTTAAAGCTTGATGGAGTCATCTGCCAGCTCTTACATTTGATGCCTTGTGCTCAAGTCGAATCACTCCCTCATGAGCACGGCCATTTACCAAGCACCGAAATCAAGAGCGGTTCACGGCAGACTCTACTTCTGCCAGCGCTGTCAAGCTCCAGCTGACATGGAGAGTGCCACATCCTTTATAAACTGTCTTGCTATTAAATGCAAGGACAGGGGTCAAAATTAAACTGGATGAGAACTTGCAAGAGGAGCGGTGTCGTGGTTTCAAACCTGCTGCATGCTGATAGAAAGCCATTGGCCTGTAGATTTTTTTTTCTGGCTGGGACAAGCGGAGACAAAGGAGACTGAGGAAGGCTGGATGGGACCGGCAGAGACGATGTAGGGTTGGAATTAGGATCTGTGGCAGGAACTTTAGCCCTGGATTCAGGGACTAGAGCCAACACTGGATGGAGCGAGCTCTGGGGCTGGACTCAAAGACATCCCATCATAATCCACCAGTATTTCTAGGGGCACATGTGTGGCTGCCACCTTGGATAAAGGCTCAGGTGCGGCAGCCATGACGGGATGGAGTTCTGACATGGAGGCGAGGATTGGGCGAGATTTTGGTTTGAAGATGTTACACACTGGAGTGGACTTTGGGACTGGAGTTGACTCGACTAAATACGTCGCCGGTACCAGGCAGGCTGGAGAGTGTTGGGACGGCAGCAACTGGGTTACACTGGCATTTTCTTCGACCTCGCCTACGGTGAATGTTGAACCATCTAACAATAGCACATGATTGATATATTGCCCAATATATGAAGGACAAGGGTCAAAATTAAACTGGATGAGAACTTGCAAGAGGAGCATTGTCGTAGTGCTAGTTATGCAAATGCAGTGCTCCATATATATTGCACTAGGGAACCAGGGGTTATAGCTGCTGGTGTTTAGAGAAAGAGCCGATCATTCAGACCACTCCAGAAGACAATCTTTAATGTCCCATCATTCCAAGGCACCTGGTGGGCGAGCTAGAGGAACTCCTCAACATAGAACTCAATGGGGCGGCCATCTTAGATTATAAAGAGAATAAGTGTGGCTTGATCAAAAATGGAGCTCATATTGCAGTTGTCTTTAATGGTCCGGTCTTCTGTTACAGAATGAGACTCACACAGAAGACGGCATTTATTAACAGCAACAGAGGTAAACAAGTAAATAGCAGGTAAGTGGAGAGTTCAATGCTTTCACAGTACTGATAAGGAAAGTAATGGAGTCTTTTCCTTACAGGAGATCTTGGTAACAATGGAGGAGGAATGAATGACAGCACACACCCGGTGTTGCCAACTGTATTCAATTGAAAGTAGCTAAATGTTACTAGATGACATCATAATGGCAAATTCACTGATCTATATACATATGAATATAGATCAGTGGGCAAGATAAAAGTTTGTCCAAGAAGTTGCTATATTTGTATATTTAGTCTCAAAATTGGTGGGGAAGCTACAAAAATCGCTAAAATGGCAATACTGCACACACCTCGATGGAGCAATCCAGGGTGACACAACGGAGACTTGGGAGTATACACACGCTGGAAAGGAGCATAGGAGTGAAGTACATCAATGTATAGCTGGAGTAGCATAGCGAGTCCACTTCGTATGACCAAGACCGGACAATGGAGGGGAGTGAGGTGTGCATATAAAGCCATCTTTATGAGGGTGCAAATGCAGTGCAGGTGTGTGCAGTCAGTAATCAGGTGAGGGTGTGCACAGTGATTGGGTGGTGAGTGAGCCTGGCTCATCTGTGACACACACACACACACACACACACACACACAATTTTCTAGTTTTTTTCTTTTCTTTCTTTTTTACACCAATTGCACCCCTAACTCTAAATATAGGCAATATTACGTGTGATGGTTAACTTAGCAACACAACTAATGACAAAACCAAATGCTAGTTAACCTGACAGAGCCAGTAACAGTCACAGCATTTCCTTAAGCTTGAGCTCTCCATTTGGAGAAAAAGAATCAACAGACTATTATTTCATATTTCATCTAGCTAATTTTACGGCACCATACAGTCAGAATAACACACAGGCTCCTCATTACTCTGGTTAATTACCATCACATTAGCTCTGGGCCTGGAAGAGGCTTTGCTTAATCAACAGAAAGGATCCGTTGATTCTTGGAGAAAACCATGCTGTGCGACTGTTTTGTTTGGTTTTAAGCAAAGGCCACAGGAGCTCACATGTATACAGTTTTTGCAGATTATCGTGACTATCAAACAAAGACATAGAACAAAGATTATTATTTACAAGGGGCCGTGAATAAGACATTACAAGAAGCTCAACACCATTTATTTCTAAATACATGTATCTCAGATGTCTACTCTTATATCAGCGGTGCAGAGGGCGTAGAGTTTAGTAGAGATGCTATGACATGTCCCTACCAATATCCAGCGACTAATAAATTGTCCCTAGCAATAATTATAATCAAACAAATGTATGTGTACATATAACCACTGTAGTAATTTCAGCCGCATCTGAAATAGGTCATAGCATTGATATTAGCTGAAAAGTTAAAGATGTTAGAAAACACGCTTTCACACATTTAAAACATGTGAACATACAGTATAAGTGTTTCAAACATACGTGCACAGTTCAGTTGAATAATCAAGTTTACCCTCTTTAACTTTATGTTCTTCTGCTGTTTTGTGTTCATCTGCTTCTCACATTTCATCTTTTTACATTGACTATCACTCTATATAGAGTGCCCTCCAGTGCCTGCTCCTCGCCAGCGCCCTCCAGTGCCGGCTCCTCGTAAGTGCTCTCAAATTTCCCCGCTGGTTCCGTCCAGCTCTTCAGACCGCCCACAAGAGTCAGCGGCACCCGAGCGCCCACGAGAGTCAGCGGCACCCGAGCACCCACGAGAGTCAGCGGCACCCGAGCGACCACGCCTCCAGAGAGCCACCCGGAGATGAAGAGTCTCCCCAATGAAATTTTTTTGGGGGGGGCTACCCCCCATGGAGGCCTCCCAAGCTCCCCACTCCGCCATGGCCTCCTGAGTCCCCGGATCCAACATGGCTGCCCGAGCTCCTCGCTCCGCCATGGCCTCCCGAGTCCCCGGATCCACCATGGCCACCCAAGCTCCCCGATCCGCCATGGCCTCCCGAGTCCCCTGATCCGCCATGGCCTCCCGAGTCCCCTGACCCGCCATGGCTCCTAGTACGGGCGCCGCCCTGGAGGCCTCCTGTCCTGTCTCCGTGTCCCTTAAGGCCTCCAGAGCGCCCACCCTCCCCCCTCCCCGTTGGATGGTGTACGGTGCGGGACGCACCATTCGGGAGGGGGGAGTAATGTCAGACTCTGTCTCTCTGTGTCTTGTGTTTCCTCTCCTCTCATGCCCATATTTGGCTGTTCCTGTCCTCGTTTCCTCTTTATTAGTTAATTAGTTCCCAGCCCTGTGTCCTTAGTTAATTAGTCCCCAGCCCTGTGTGTTCAATTACCTAGTTTAGTTCCCCCTTTAAGAGCCCTGTGTTTCCCTGCATCTGTGTCCAGTCTTAACGTCATTGTGTGTATGTACCTGTCTCCTGTGATCTCTGTTCTGTGTTTCCAATAAAGTGTTTGAAGGAAGTTCCACGCCTCCTTGTTCCTGGTACCCCCGTGCACCGTGACAAGTGTATATACACAGACTTTAAGCGTTGCTGTCCATCCTCAAACTAACCACAGGCTCTACTCTTCACCACAAAGGTAACACTACACAACCAACATAACAGAAACCTATGTAAAGCCTCACACAACATTTAAGTACTAGCTGTCTCTATTTTAATCTTGTGCAAAAACTCACAAAATAACACTTACTCCCTACATTTATTTTCCTTGTCGATTCAAAAACAATCATTTTAATTTCACCTAACTACAACGGCATTGAGTTTACAAATTTATTTTAATGCACTTTCATTATTATTTGAGTGAAATTAACTTATTTCATTGAATTAATTTCATTGAATTAATTGGGTGGTGAGTGAGCCTGGCTGATCTGTCACACACACACACACACACACACACACACACACACACACACACACGACACATATAATTTTCTAGTTTTTTTCTTTTCTTTCTTTTTTACACCAATTGCACCCCTAACTCTAAATATAGGTAATATTACGTGTGATGGTTAACTTAGCAACACAACTAATGACAAGACCAAATGCTAGTTAACCTGACATACAGAGCCAGTAACAGTCACAGCATTTCCTTAAGCTTGAGCTCTCCATTTGGAGAAAAATAATCAACAGACTATTATTTCATATTCTCATCTAGCTAATTTTATGGCACCATACAGTCAGAATAACACACAGGCTCCTCATTACTCTGGTTAATTACCATCACATTAGCTCTGGGCCTGGAAGAGGCTTTGCTTAATCAACAGAAAGGATCCGTTGATTCTTGGAGAAAACCATGCTGTGCGACTGTTTTGTTTGGTTTTAAGCAAAGGCCACAGGAGCTCACATGTATACAGTTTTTGCAGATTATCGTGACTATCAAACAAAGACATAGAACAAAGATTATTATTTACAAGGGGCTGTGAATAATACATTACAAGAAGCTCAACACCATTTATTACTAAATACATGTAGCTCAGATGTCTACTCTTATATCAGCGGTGCAGAGGGCGTAGAGTTTAGTAGAGACGCTATGACATGTCCCTACCAATATCCAGCGACTAATAAATTGTCCCTAGCAATAATTATAATCAAACAAATGTATGTGTACATATAACCACTGTAGTAATTTCAGCCGCATCTGAAATAGGTCATAGCATTGATATTAGCTGAAAAGTTAAAGATGTTAGAAAACACGCTTTCACACATTTAAAACATGTGAACATACAGTATAAGTGTTTCAAACATACGTGCACAGTTCAGTTGAATAATCAAGTTTACCCTCTTTAACTTTATGTTCTTCTGCTGTTTTGTGTTCATCTGCTTCTCACATTTCATCTTTTTACATTGACTATCACTCTATACAGACTAATACAATCAGATACAATCATTTCTCAAACATGTATTACAGTATATACTGATAAATGAAACATTCACTTCAGCGGTATGCGATGACTAGATGCTTTCAATTGATTTTCGATTGAATTGTCACCGACTGAACTGAGCTGCAGCTCATTATATTAATGGAGGGTTTTCACTAGTTAGCAAACCAGTTACCTCACCTGAATATGTTCATAGATTTGTGTTGGATGTCATCTTTAGAATGGAAATATAGATATTTTATTTGTAAAACATCAGATTTTTTTCACTTATTTCAGTTAAAACCAGCGAGCTAAGCCAGTAGTAGTACTGACAGTGTTGTGTAAAACATGGCTGAAAACCCGAAAAGCAGAGGAACAGACAAACCGATTCAACTGAGTGAGCTCAAACACGCGACTTCGATTTCAAGCGATTCACAAGCAAAAAACTGATCAAAAGAGCCATTCGTTTAAGAATTTCCATATCGCGTGTAATGATTTTAAAAAGCATGTTGTGATGAGTGAAATGGAGCTTTTCGAAACTCCAAATCAGTTAAAACATTGCATCACAAAATGATTCAGTTTGAAGCGCTCCAATCGGATCGTGATTAAGGAATCATATTCAATTTGGGACTGCAAAGTGCATATCACAAATTATTTGATTTAGATCGGTATTTCGTATCGGGTTCACAAATCAGTTGATTTAGATTGTAACTTCGCTTATTGCGAATCATTTGATTCAGAGCGGGACTTTGGAGTGGGTTTGCTAATCATTTTGATTCCTGCTCCACGCTCCAAAGTTGATTTTAAAATTCTTATGCTCACATATAAGGCACTGCATGGTCTGGCCCCTCAATATTTGTCTGCTCTTTTAACTTTATATACACCCAAGCGTCTTTTACGGTCCTCACAAGCTGGTTTATTGGTAGTTCCTCAGACACGGTTGCGCTCTGTAGGGGACAGGGCTTTCTCTTCCTATGCTCCCAGGCTTTGGAATGCACCCCCTCTTCAAATTAGAGAGGCACATCATTTAAGCATTTTTAAGTCTTACTTAAAAACAATTTTTGGGGGGTTAGCTTTCTCTTGACTGTTTGATTTTAAGTTTTATCTTTGTTTTAATTAGTTGTCTTGTGTGTGTTGGGTTTTCACTTGTTTGTTTTATTATGTAAAGCGCTTTGAGAAACTGTTTTAAAGGCGCTATATAAAAATAAAGTTGTTATTATTATTATTATTAAAGTCCTGATCTGACACGATGGATTATGAATCATTATTCAGATCGAGACAACGGAGCGCGGATCACTAATCATTTGGTACAGATTCCCCAATCTCTTGATTCAGATCGGGACTTCGGAGCGAGCAACGTAAATCTTTCTTATTTATAAAAAGGAATAACAAATATAAATCATGTTTTTTTTTTTTTTTGCATAACCTCATTTTTTACTACAGATACCATGGTTAGTGTAGCGAAGCCATGGTTTATTTGTGGTTACCGTGGTTTAACTATAGTAACCATGTTTTTTATTTCATCTTAAGAGGACACATATACAGTAGGATGAATATAGAGATGCAGATTTTTATGCATGTGAACGTCTAGTCAATATTTACTTTCACCATATGAAGAGAGCAGAGTTCTTCTAAACATCTCTTTTTGACTTGCACAAAGGAAAAAACTGTTTTGTACAAACATTTTCTGATATTACAAAAAATATGTCAATGTTACATTTGGTCCCTGCCAATGTTAAAATGAAACATGCGCTATTGATTGAGATCATAATACAATTCTATTACCATTTTGTCACATCAGAGCACTCGCACTCACCTTAAGCAAGCAGAGCTGTTGTTGTATAAGCTTTTAATGACAAATGTCAGCAAAATGTGCAATGAGTGTATTATTCCATTGAAAGTGCCTGAAGTAATAACCGGCTATGATTAATTATCATGTGCCTAGTGGTCAACACAGAACTGCAGTGAGAAATAACACCTTGAAATGACTGAAGATTAGACCATATCAAGGCCCAGCCGTGCAGGAACAGCCCCCGGGGGTCTTACCGACGGGCACAGAAGCTGAACTAGCTGAATCTTGATATCACCCTGCGGGTAAGCGCAGCAGCATAACAAAACTAAAGTTTATCTGAGGTGCCAAACACAGCAGCAGTGTTAAAAACAGCCCTGAGATGAACAGCAGCATCGTATGCTCACCTGCTCCTGACTTCAACACTGTCAAAGCAATTTACAGACAACCAGATGGAGAAAGACTGAGACGGCAGAACCACCGAAGAGAAAAAACACCTGACAGAGAATAGTGTGCACGAAATCAGACATGTGGATTTAGAGAGCCATAATAATTACCCAAAGGATTTGGATTAGATCTGCTGAAATAATGTCCCTGCCACAGTTTTACTTAAATGCAATCATACTTTTAATCCGTCTAAATTATTTTAATGCATTATACTGACAATAACAATGACCATTTGTAAGATCTGACCTGTTTAATATACATTCTCATCACAGTGTTTATAGTGTTACATTTATCACAATCCTTATTTATACACTTATTTAACAAAGGTGTTACAAAGGTCACATGGCATGTCAAAAGCTGCTGGAGGCACGAGCCAAAGAAAATCATATTTTTATTCAGAAAGGATGCAATACATGTATTAAAAGTGACAGTAAAGACATTTATAATGTTACAAAAGATTTCCATTTTAAATAAATGTAGTTTTTTTCAATCTACTCATCAAAAGAATCATTGTTTGTTTATATAATGAAGCGATTCCAAACCATTTTTATCAGCCTTTGACATGAAATATGTACTTGAAATATCCCTGAGGAATTGAATTTAACAACACATCTGCACGTTTACAGTTAATGTTCACATGCAGCTAAACAAATTCAATATTTCTATTTTTAGTGTTGAACTGTGTACATTATTTTTATTTGTCATTTTTATGATTGAATTGATCATTTGTCTTTTATCCACTAACACAACCCCGGCAGGTCTTACATGAAGCACAGTTTGGGAAACCCTGGGGTAATTTAATGTTTAATGCACTTTATAGTGTTGATAGAAATACAAATATTGTATTTCTCTTTGCTTTTTTATATCAATACGGCATGTTTAATGGTAAAAGGATTTATCTAAAATAGGCTACTCAGAATAAATGACCTACATTGAGTAACCTAGATCACAATAATAGCTACAATTTTCACAACATAATCAGTAATCAGTCATTTTGTTGTAAGTAATTTCATAAAAAATCCTGTTTTGATTTTACTTTTGATCAAATAAACACAGTTTTGGTGAGCATAGCTTTCAAAAACATTAGAAAATCTTACTGACTCAAACTTTTAATATTGATCGCATGACTGTTATGTCAATAACATAACATAGATATCAAAAGTTCATGAGCGACACAGTTTCTTCATAACTGCAAAGATAGAAGTCCATAAAAGATTGACTAAAGCATAACTATGATAATATATGTACTGTAACAAGAGTTTAGTACATTTTAAACATGGTCTGTCTGTAAATCATAATCAAGAACAACAGACAATTAACATGTTTAAAACACATACTAATTAAAGCAAACAATCGTACACAGAAAGTATTCCTAAACGTGCACACTGTCATACGGATTCATTAATTAAGTGTTAATCACTGGAAACAGATTTAATTTAATCTGAGACACACTTTTGACTTATTAACCACATGAATATTAATTTGCTCTCATAGCAAAACAGTCATATCTCCATCTCGAAGGAATGATCTGGCTTCAACATGCAATCTGTGACATGCTGTTGTTCATCACAGAAACCGTGTTTGCCCTCAGTTTGTAAAAGAAAGCCATACACGTGTTTACAGTAACGCACTTCCAGTGGAGGACTGTGTTATACTGCCTGAGGTCTCTGGTCATTAGCCTTCTCGTGAGCAGCAGTGCTTTTACATTGTTACCTGCAGACAGTGGATCTGTGAGGCCCGTCATCTCTTATACTGCTGGATCTCCACAGTCTAATCTCCAGCAACCTGCTTTAGCTGCTAATTAAACGTGTTCAGCTGGGGGAGGAGACAGACGGTCGGAGGGCTTTAGAAAGAGATTAGCAGGTACAGCGTGCACTGCAATTGTTAGTGTTAAAATACGCTTAAAAAAGACCAACAACAAGCTCCTAATGAACCCTTCACGTCTCTGTGTGTTATCTGATCACGAGCTGCTCTAATGCTGCATTCACGAGCGTTCACTCTGACGTCATACAGCAACACATCAATCAAATCAAACCATAGGCCTACAGTCTATAATAAAAGCATGGTTCATTTTCTTAAGGGATTTGTATTTTATGTGTTTTGTTATACTTTAGCCTACTGTGTTAATGATTTTAAGTTTTGTACTGTTTAATAAAAAAAAGAGAGAAAGAAAAATCTGACTCAAATGATTCGCGATTCGCGCTTCGTGGTCCCGAACTGACTCAAATGATTCGCGATCCACGGTCCCGAACTGACTCAAATGATTCGCGATCCACGGTCCCGAACTGACTCAAATGATTCGCGCTCCGCGGTCCCGAACTGACTCAAATGATTCGCGCTCCGTGGTCCCGAACTGACTCAAATGATTCGTGCTCAGCGGTCCCGAACTGACTCAAATGATTCGCACTCCGCGGTCCCGAACTGACTCAAATGATTCGCGATTCGCGCTTCGTGGTCCCGAACTGACTCAAATGATTCGCGCTCCGCGGTCCCGAACTGACTCAAATGATTCGTGCTCAGCGGTCCCGAACTGACTCAAATGATTCGCACTCCGCGGTCCCGAACTGACTCAAATGATTCGCGATTCACGCTCCGCGGTTCCGAACTGACTCAAATGATTCGCGATTCGCGCTTCGTGGTCCCGAACTGACTCAAATGATTCGCGCTCCGCGGTCCCGAACTGACTCAAATGATTCGTGCTCAGCGGTCCCGAACTGACTCAAATGATTCGCGCTCCGCGGTCCCGAACTGACTCAAATGATTCGCGCTCCGCGGTCCCAAACTGACTCAAATGATTCGCGATTCACGCTCCGCCGTCCTGAACTGACTCAAATGATTCACGCTCCGCGGTCCCGAACTGACTCAAATGATTCGCGATTCACGGTCCCGAACTGACTCAAATGATTCGGTCCCGATCACTAGTCTTGACTGAAAAACTTTAATACAGTTTATTTTAATGGGAATCAATCTATATAGTATTTTATTTGTATATTTGTTCATGCAGTTTCTTGAATGCTCTGCTAAATACACCTATTGTACCTGAAACTAAAACACGGTTTATTTTATTTGTATATTATGTGTATTTGTAATGTGTGTCTTCGTTCTCATTTTTTTATAACAAAGATAAAATAATGACAACGATTTTTATCTTCTCCCACTTTGGCCTAAATATCTGCCTTCTTTTTTATATTTTGCTACCTTAAAAGGCTTTGTCTTTATAAAAGGGACATTAGTTTGGCTGTGATGCTCAAACAGCTTCAAAATAGAAAAAACAACATGACAAAGAATCATGAATCCAATCCAATCCTGTTTACTTTCAATAAAACCTGCTTTTGAGCCCGTTTGAACTTTGACAACAGTTCTGAGATGAGCTTCGATCCAGAGTCTGGGATTGTGTCAGACAGTCAACAATTAAAGCCAGTGACTGTAATCGAGGCTTGTTTTATTCAACCCTGGCTCACTGGGAAAACGTGCACGTGGCAGCTTTTAAATGAATGTCATTACTTTGCTTCTTGCATGTTTTGCAGTGCTTAAAGTGAAATGTCTAGTGAGTGGCACTAAAAGCGTGTTCAGTTTCATCCAAAACACATGAATTGTGAAAGTTGTATTGTGGAAGTTCTGAAATGAGATTGTTTAAAAAAAGTTAATGCTTTGTTGTGTTTGAAAATAATGTGCACCTTCACAAATAGTGTAAACAAAGGCAAACATGAAATAAAAACACATAAACTGAAGAAACCATGTAATTTTAGCTTTGAGCTCTTTTATTGAGATTCATGTTTCACGGGACTTTGACGTTGCAAGTGAAATGCTTTACCAGGTGCGCTTCTGAGCAAGTTTACTCTCAAAAAAACCACACATATGAATTTGATTATGTGATGCATGTGTCAAAATGTATTAATAGAGAGAGAGAGAGAGAGAGAGAGAGAGAGAGAGAGAGAGAGAGAGAGAGAGAGAGAGAGAGAGAGAGAGAGAGAGAGAGAGAGAGAGAGAGAGAGAGAGAGAGAGAGAGAGAGAGAGAGAGAGAGAGAGAGAGAGAGAGAGAGAGAGACAGAGAGAGAGAGAGAGAGGGACAGAGAGAGAGAGAGAGAGAGGGACAGACAGAGAGAGAGAGAGAGACAGACAGAGAGAGAGAGAGACAGAGAGACAGAGACAGAGAGAGAGAGAGAGAGACAGACTTTGACTTTAAAATGCACTTTAATACCGAAAACACAAAGTTTTCCACAGAAGAAGCATAAAGGTCATCAAGTATCATATTACAATATTACAGAAGAGACATTAAAAAAAAAAAAATAAATAAAAAAAAATAAATAAATAAATAAATAAATAATACAAATTCTAAAATAAATATTTCAAATTCCCATTACAGTCGACATCACAAACACACTGATTTACACCCCATTTATATTTAAAGGTTTCAATGTCATTCACCAATTTACAATATGTATACTCAATTTTTAATCGTGATTTAATTAAACCCTTGAGGACTGAATCGACTTCACAAGACTCATTACCAGACAGTTTTCCTTTCCGTGACAACCAAATGGCCAATTTAACTTGCCCAAATAAAAAGTTCAAAAGAACATGAAACTCCTTTTTACTAGTTTTATATTTAGGCCCATATATAAAACACATAGGTGAAAAAACTTCCCCCAAGTTCCTACACCACCCATCTATCATTGGAAACAACAGTTGTAACCTAGCACAATTTAAAAATAAATGAAAAACAGTTTCTTGTATACCACAGAAAGGGCATCCCTCCCTCACCTGCGGATCAAGTCGTGCTCTGTATCTGTTAGTAGCTATTATACCATGCACTAACCTCCACTGAAGATCTCCAGTTCTCTTTTCAATAGGAGGTTTGTACAAGGTCCTCCAGCTGCCCTTGGGGGAAGCACCTAATCCAAACACCTCTTGCCATTTAGACTCCTTGACCTTTGTGAGAGCATGAAGATGCAGTATCTTGACACACAGTGCATACAGTGATTTTTTCCCTATATTGCTAAAGACTCCCAACTGAGGTGTCTTAAAAGATAGTAGTCCACCCTCAGTTTCTTCCCAGTTTTCAAGTTCAGGTGTAATTTCTAATTCTGGAAAGTCAAATGTGTCCGTCTCTCCATTATAGGTTTCTAAAGAAAGCCTATAACTCTGTGGCAAGAACTCAACTATTTGAGTCAACATTTTCGTTGCCACACGAATTGATCTTATACCCAGTTTTTCAGCAAAAATTCCAGCTGATAACCATTCACCTTCAGGTATCAAGTGTCCTATTTTTGTGATTTTTGCAGCCCATAGACTTCTCCTGAGTGACATATCTTCAAACACGTCCAGATTCAGTGCGGGATTAAAAAGCAAGGGTTCTTCTCTCTGCCATAAACTTTGGGCATTGTTTAACTCTCGGGAAAACTTAAAAAGTGTCCATACTTTAAAAAGTGATCTATAGAATGGTGTTAGTCCCGCAAGATCCAACTTGTTTATCTCCATCAAGAATAGATGGCGATCTAGTCCCATGTTGCCTGCTTTCCTTAATAGAGTACACGCTATCCCGGCCCAGCTCACATCCTTCCCGTAGAGGAGTCTCTGAGCCACTTGAAGTCTGAAAGTCTTTACTCTAGATATGATATCCACTAGGCCTTGTCCTCCTTCATGTCTGTGCAGATACAGCACTGGTGCCTTTAACCAATGCTGACCCGACCAGAAAAAATCCACCAGACATCTCTGAATTTGTCTCACAAGGTCTTCTGGAGGTTCAAGGATCATCATTCTGTGCCAAAGGGAGGAGGCTACGAGGTTATTACATATCAGCACCCTTCCCCTGTAGGACAGCTGGGGCAGCAGCCATTTCCAATGAGACAACCGCGCACGTACTTTCTCCAGCAGGCCCTCCCAATTTTGCTGTCTATAATCATTTGTCCCTAAAAAAACTCCCAGATATTTAAAACCTGCCCTTCCCCATAGTAAACCACCAGGAAGTGCGGGACTTTTCACAATTTGGCCACACCACACAGCATCGCTTTTACACCAGTTCACTTTAGCTGATGATGCTTTTCCATAACACTCTAGTGCATTTTTTACCATTTCAACATCATAATCTCCTCGGATTACAACTGTAACATCATCCGCATATGCAGATAATTTGACAGATTCCTGAGAGTTTAGATAATTAATGTGTACACCTGCTAGTACTTTCCTTAGTTTGCATAACAAAGGTTCAATAATTAAGGGTTCAAGGTTCAAGGTTTCTTTATTTGTCACATAATAGTTATACAGGGCATAACTAGAAGTGAAATGCAATCGAATCAGGTCCGCTCAGTGACAGTGCAAAACAATAAGAATACAAATTATATAAGTAACATAACACAAGGGCATACATATGGTAAGAAAAGGAGAAATAAGAATTATACTATAAAGAATTATTAGAATTACTAGAATTATACTATAAAGTTGGCCCGAAAGGGGACAACCCTGTCTAATTCCCCTTTGAACTTTCACAGGAGTACTTAGGCCACCAGACATTTTTATCATACATGTAGCTTCAGTATACAATAACCTTATCATTGAAATAAAATGGTCACCAAAACCAAAGGCCTTTAAAGCGTCAAGTAGAAAAATATGATCCACCCGATCAAAAGCCTTTTCTTGATCTAATGCTAAAAAACCCATTTCAATCTTATTATCAAAAGCATAGTCATACAGATCTCTTACTAAATGTAGATTGTCTACAATAGATCTATCTTTTATGCAGTAAGACTGATCCTTATGTATGATTACATGTAATACATTGTTTAATCTGTTTGCCAAACATTTGGAAATGATTTTGTAATCTGAGCACAACACTGCCACAGGTCTCCAGTTCTTTATAAGTGTTAAATCCCCTTTCTTAGGGAGCAGCGTTAAAACTGCACGCTGAAAGCTTGTAGGGAGGATTTTTTCAATAATACTTCTTTGAAGAACTTCAAAGTAATCATGTCCAAGAACAGGCCAGAAGGCCTTATAAAAATCGGCAGACAGTCCATCTATTCCAGGTGCACGACCTACAGAGAGTCCCATAACAGCAGCCGTGACTTCTTCATAGGTGAGTTCAGTCTCTAAAAATGCTTTAAGCTTTGGAGTTAAGATTGGAAGGTCAGAAAGCAGATCATTCCTACATTGCTCATCCAGTTTTTCAGAAGCGTATAGACTTGAATAGAAATCCACCGCAATTTTACGCATCTCTGTTTGATCAGAAGTGTCTCGACCATTACAATCTTTTAAACAGTACATCAATTTTTCTTGTCCTTTTTTACGCTCAAGGTTAAAAAAAAAAGAGGTAGGAGCATCCATGTCTCTTACTGTTAAAAACCGACTCCTCACAAGAGCTCCTTTAGCTCGTTCATTCAAAATTGTGCTCAGCCGGTTGGTTTTTTCAGTCCATAGATCTTTAAGGTTTACAGAATCATTTACAATCATACTTTGCTCAACACCAATAATTTCTTTTTCAAGACATTCCATTGACCTTTTTATACAAAATGATGAATATGATACATATTGTTGACAAAAATTCCTTATTTGTACCTTCCCTATTTCCCACCATTGAATACAATTTTCATAGCGATTCTTCTCACTCTTCCAGGACTCCCAAAAAAAATTAAAATTCTCACAAAAATACTTATCTTCTAATAATTTAGCATTAAAATGCCAATAATTACTTTTATGCATTCTTTTTACTAAAGTACACTCCATAGTAACACATTTGTGATCAGATATTGAAGTGGGGAAAATGGTTGAATTTAAAACTCTATTCCTCATATTACGTGACACATAGAGTCTATCCAACCGTGCAGCAGATACCTTCTCATTACTAATCTTCACCCATGTATATTGACGTGAAAGGAGATTATGTTCTCTCCATACATCAGATAGGTTCAGATTTTTAATCACATTGGCTAAGCACAAAGCACTTGGAGCATGAGGTTCCTCACTATTCCTATCCTGTGTAAAGTCCAAGGTACAGTTAAAATCTCCCCCTAAGATAGTGAGATCTCCTTCAGGTTGTTGTCTTAAAAAATCCTCTAATTTTCTGAATGTACGAATTCTATCTGCACCTATATTTGGAGCATAGATATTCACAAAAAGTAATATAAGATTACTAATTTCTGCCCTCACAATCAGTAATCTCCCTGGTTCAACTTCATGTTTTGCCAAGATTTTCACTTTAATGTTAGGGGAAAAAAGTACTGCCACACCAGCACTAAAATTGGACCCATGACTAAGGATATGCTCTCCCTCCCACCATAGGCCCCATTCAGCTTCATTACTTTGATCACTGTGAGTCTCTTGTAACAAAATCACACCTATATCCTTTAAATGTATAATCTCTGAAAGTAATCTATTCTTTCTCCCATCTCTCATCCCATTAACATTTAGAGATCCCACCCGCAAAAACTCCATGATAAAGAGGAAGAGAAAGAAAGAAAAAGTACAGAGAAAAAAAGTGTTAGCAGTCATCATGATGGTTAAGTTTTTCTCTTACCTTTCCCCTCGTCATCCGTTCTTTCCCTGCTTGTTTTCCTTGTCTAATAATGGTCATGTGCTTTTTTAACCGAAACCTTTTCTGCTGTGAAAGCTCTTCAAAGCTACTTGTTTTCCTTGCCCATACAACAGAGGCAACAAACTTTTCCAGATCTGGGAAAAAATCACCAACTTCTACACCTGCTTTTCCTTTTGTTTCATCTAAAAAAGAGTTGATCTGTTCAAGAGTATACATATCCTTTTCAACCTCTCTTGCTACATCAGATGTATCTGACCACTGCTCTTCATTTCTCAACTCAACATCAGTACATTGGGATATTTCATCTAACTCCTCAGTCATATTTCCTTCAGATGATCCTGCTTTTATTTCTTTGAGTTCGCACAATCCTTCATCACTTCTCTGAGCTTCACTCATATCAATCACATCAGTTACAATCTCAGAAACGCAAACCGGCTGTTCAGTACTCTCGGTATTTAGCTGAATATCACTCACCTCCTCTGAGGCTGCCTTCTCCTGCGTCTCAGTTCTCATTTGTTCTGTATCCTGTTGGGCTTGGTTCACATTATTAACATCTCCACGCGATGTAGACGGCCGCTGGTCGTCCTTATGTGGGCACAAGAAACGTTTGTGGCCTAGGTCACCGCATTCAAAGCACTTTAAATTTTCGGTACTTGCATAAACCATGTACGAGTTGTCTCCTTGATTAACTCGGAACGAAACTTCTAAAGTACGCTCCGGCGAAGTCAAAAACATATAAACTTGGCGACGGAAAGAAATCACATGTTTAAGCGCGATATTTTTACAGCCCAAAGGAATCATTCTCACAGGGCTTGCTATTTTTCCAAATCTCTGTAACTCTTTCGTGATGACATCGTTACTAATAAAAGGTGGTACATTAGAGATCGTGATTTTTGTTGCTGGAGCGGATAGTGGGGTAACTGGGACAAACTTTTCCTTAACCCAAATTCCACTCACAGTCAAAAAACAACAACAGCTTTGTTCATTCGTGAAGCTGAAACGATGTTATCAAAACCTACTCGCTCTCCGACAACAACAAGTAGCTCCTCTATTGTCACGCCAGGCTCTGGTACACACCTGCACCCATTTCTGAGTGATAGATTAGGTGGCGTTTGCCCGGGAATAGACGCCATCCCGGCGTCTAAAATTCCACGGGCACACAATTTCCCTTATTTTAACGTAGGACTCGAATAACGAGGGGGAAAAAGGAAGAAAAAAAGAAAACGAAGGAGAAAAACCAGCTTTTTCGCAATCACTCTCAGAAGCGCACTCAGTCCTCCTCACCCACACTCCCAACATGCAACACGCAGAGAGAGAGAGAGAGAGAGAGAGAGAGACAGAGAGAGAGAGAGAGAGAGAGAGAGATAGACAGAGAGAGAGGGAGAGAGAGAGAGAGAGAGAGAGAGAGAGAGAGAGAGAGAGAGAGAGATAGACAGAGAGAGAGAGAGAGAGAGAGAGAGAGAGAGAGAGAGAGAGACAGAGAGACAGAGACAGAGAGAGAGAGAGAGAGAGAGAGAGAGAGAGAGAGAGAGAGAGAGAGAGAGAGAGAGAGAGAGAGAGGGACAGAGAGAGAGAGAGAGAGAGGGACAGACAGAGAGAGAGAGAGAGACAGAGAGACAGAGACAGAGAGACAGAGAGAGAGAGAGAGAGAGAGAGAGGTTGAATAAAGCTTTATTATAACATTGAATACAAGATTTACACCAGCATTACTGTTGTTACTTTATCTCAACAACAAAAATCTATTTAAAATTGAAAAAACAAAACTCCATCATCAATGACACACAAAACCTCATTAATACCCCAAATTCCTAAAAAACTCTCAACATTATTAATTAGTTTATAATAAGCAAATTCCATTGTTATCCTTCCCTTTACCATACCTTTCAACATTAATTCTGCATCTACTGAACTAAGTTCTAATTCTTTGTTTTTCCTTGTTTTCCACATTGCAAGCTTTGCTGTACCAATTAAATAATTTAACAAACACACTTTTCCTCTATCTACCACTTTGTATTTGAGTCCCCCAATAAAAACCTCATTGGAAAACTCCTCACCAAAACCCCGAAACCAAACATTAAGCAACCTAAAAAGACTTCCAAGTCTCGAACATCTTAAAAACAAATGTTCTACAGTTTCTTCAACCCTACAAAAACTACACTCCTCCCCAACTGCTGGATTCAGATGTGCTACATGTCTGTTTGTAGCTATGGCCCTGTGAATAATCCTCCATTGCAGATCAGCTGTCCGCTTTTCAATTGGAGGCTTATACAGGGCTCGCCACCTATCCCTCACAAGAAAGTCTGGCTCCATTATCTCCATCCACTTTGAAAAACTGTGCCTGCTGAGTGAGTTCATGTGAATCATTTTCACTGTAACATAGTACAAAGCTTTTTTGGATGCAATTTCAAACTCTTCCAGTTGCGGAGTTTTGAAAGACAGTATAGATCCATCAAGTTCTTCTTGTTGTTCTCTACTTACAGCAGGACTTATTTTAAACCTTGGAAAATCTCCTTTCAACTGTTGTACCTTCCCTCCAGCAACAAGGTTCCTGTAACTGCTTGGCAGAACAGCAAAAATGTCATCCCTCAGTTTCGAAGCAATTCTTGCTGAGCATAAACCAGACAGTTCTTTAAAAATTTCCACTGAGCTCCATCCACCATTATCCAGTAAATGTCCCAGTTTAGTGACTCCATTCCTTAGAAGAGTTCTCCGAATGCTCACTGATGACAAAAATCTGGTCCGAATCAGTGGATTATTAAATAAGGGTTCCTCATTAATCCAGTCCCCAGATTCATTCAATGTTCTCTCCACTTTCAAGACCTTACTCCAAGCTTGTAACGTTGACTTATAGAAAGAAGGAAGATTATCCAGCCTCAGCCCATCCAGTTCCAGTAAAAACAAGTGTTTATCTAGTCCAAAGCTTTCAACCTTCTGCAGAAATGCACATGCCATCTGTATCCATGATAATTCTCCTTGATAAAGCAGTTTCTGTACTGTTTGCATTCTGAAAGAAGCAATTCGACTCTTCACATCCACCAGACCTTGACCTCCTTCATGTATTGGTAAATAGAGTACTGCAGCTCTAGTCCAGTGTTCACCACTCCAGAAAAAGTCTACAATTTTCCTTTGTATATTGCAGATCAGATCACTTGGTGGTTCCAGAACAATTACTTTATGCCACAATGTAGAAGCTGCCAGATTATTTGCCACTAAAACCCTCCCTCTGTAAGATAATTGTGGCAATAGCCATTTCCATTTAGACAATCGAGCTACAACCTTCTCCAGCACTCCCTCCCAATTCTTCTTTTTAAAACTTTCTTTTCCTAAAAAAACCCCTAATACTTTAATACCCTCCCTCCCCCATATCAAACCTCCTGGAAGTATTGGAGGTCCAGTGTCTCTCCATCGGCCAATGATAAATCCCTCACTTTTCTCCCAATTAACTCTAGCGGAGGAAGCCTTCTCATATTGCCCAATACTTGCCTTCAAAGCCATCACATCATTTTGTCCAGAAATACAAAGAGTTATATCATCGGCATAAGCAGACATATACACCTTAAATGTTTCCTTTACACCTGCAACTGAAAAACCAGCAAGATTTCTCCTTAACTTACATAACAAAGGTTCAATTGCCAGACTATACAATTGTCCAGAAAGAGGACAACCCTGTCTAATACCTCTTGTGACTGTTACCGGGGCACTTATTCCACCACCAACCTTAATCAGCACTGATACATCAAAATATAACAATTTAACATATGAAATAAATTGATCACCAAATCCAAAACTCTTTAACACCTTAAAAAGATAATCATGATCCACCCTATCAAATGCTTTTTCCTGATCTATTGACAGGATACCCAAATCAGAATCATTTATACAACCATAATCAATCACATCTCTTAAAAAAAACAAATTATCCATTATTGAACGCTTTGGTATACAATATGTTTGATTTTTACAAATTAACATGTTTAAACAAGTTTTGAGTCTGTTTGCAATAGATTTTGATAAGATCTTATAATCCAAACATAATAAAGACACAGGCCTCCAATTCTTTAACAATCCTAAATCTCCCTTTTTGGGTAACAGCGACAGTACAGCCCTTCTGCAGCTAATAGGAAGTACTTTATTTTTAAAACATTCTAATACAACTTCATAAAAATCTTCCCCTATTATCCCCCAAAAATGTTTATAAAATTCAGCCGTTAACCCATCTATTCCTGGAGAACGACCCATAGACAGCTGTTGCACTGCTTCTGTTAATTCTCCATATGTAATTATGTCATCCAAAGCTTTTCTTTTCCCTTGCTCCAACTGTGGTAGATCTTTGAGTAAGACATTTGCACTAACAGGATCGCATTTCTCAGCACTGTACAACAATGAAAAAAAATCAACTGCCAACTTTCTCATTTCAACTGGATTTGTAGTTAAATTTCCATTTGGACAACGAAGATGATGCATCTGTTTATATTGAACAGTCTTTTTTTCCAAGTTAAAGAAATATGCAGTTGGGGCATCCATGTCCTTAATTGAACAAAACCTTGACCTAACAAGTGCCCCTTTCACTCGTTCTTGCAACAAAGTTCCAAGTTCTTTCCTCTTCTCATTTAGACTTGTACCATTACTCCGTACTCCTTTGTTATTTATCAAGTCCTCTTCCACAACCGCAATTTCTTTTTGCAAATTTTGTATAGTTCTTTTCACATTCATAAAGTTATAAGCAGAAACATTTTGACAAAACTCTTTAATTTGTACCTTACCCACATCCCACCATTGACTGAGATTTTCAAAATCACTTTTCGTTTCTTTCCATTTCTCCCAAAACACCTTAAAACTATCACAAAAATCATTATCTTTTAACATTTTTGCATTAAAATGCCAATAATACTTATGTCTTGAAGTTTGCTTTATGTTAAAATCAAACATGATCAAATGATGATCAGAAAAACCATTTGGCAATATCGATGCACTCATTACCCTATTCTCCGCCGTCTTACTTAAATAAAATCTATCCAGTCTAGCCCCACTAACCCTATTTTCTGCTACTTTAATCCATGTATATTGTCGTACTCCTATGTTCCTCCTTCTCCACACATCTATTAAATCATATTTCCCCATTATATTGGACAGTGATTCGCTAGAATGACTATGTGGTTCTTCACCATTTCTATCAACTAAAAAATTAATAGTACAATTCCAGTCCCCTCCTAACACTAACCAAATATGATCATCGAATTTTTGAAGTGCTTTATGTAATTGATCAAAGACTCTTATTCTTTCTAACCCATTATTTGGAGCATACACGTTCACTAGCACAAAGACATGTTCTCCATACTTTATTTTCAACAATAATACCCTTCCCTTTTCAATCTCTTCAGTATATATAATATCAACATTCAAGCCTTTTTTAAATAATATAGCTACTCCAGCACTATTGTTTGTCCCGTGACTTAATACCAGATTTCCTTCCCACCATCTATTCCACTCAATTTCATTTTCATCATTACTATGAGTTTCTTGTAAAAACACAACATTAACCCTATTTATATTTAAAAACTCTGATACTACTGCCAATTTACCCCTATCTCTTCCTCCATTTATATTTAAAGAACCCACTTTTAAGTTCTCCATAAAGAGGTTAAAGTATAAAGTGGACAGAGACAGAAGGAAGAAAATAAAACACATCATGAGAGTCACCCAGTGCATTTTAAACATTACTTTTTGAAGGGAAACGGCCCTTTATTTTTCCTCAGCTTCGTAACAATTTTTTTCAATCTAAACCTCTTCTGTTTGCTCAATACATCATAACTCACTGCACGCTGCAGTACTTTCACTGAAAAAATAAACTTTTCCACATCTGGGAAGAAATCTTCCACCTCTACAACTTTACCAAAAGTTGTATCCAGAAAATCATTAATCTCATCCAAAGAATACATATCCTCCATCTTTTGAGACCCGACCTCAGAGATATCCGAAAGCATATCATCGTCCCTCATTCCTTCCTCTTCAACCTCCTCAGTATAATTCAGCATCGTGTTCATCTCCACATTAACTACTTCATTCATCTGAACAACCTCACTATCCTTACATGTTTCTACTCCAAGACTTTCCCCTGTTTCTTCAGTCTTATCTAGAATATTTTCTCCTTGTCTTACACTACTACACGATGCAACCTCATTTCCATCACTTTCTTTTATTTCCTTAGGAGTCGTTTGCTCTGCATTAGATTCACTTCTGCTCTCTGAATCAACAGCACTCACATTAGGAGTCGTTTGCTCTCCATTTGATTCACTAACTACCAAGTCAACAGTGGAATTCGTTGTAACACCAACACCACTACTGCCAGCCTTATGTGGGCATGCAGACCTTTTATGCCCCACAAGTCCGCAATCGAAGCACTTTAAACTGCCTGTACTAGCATACACCATATAAGTCTTCCCTTCATACGAAACTCTGAAAGAAACTTCCAAATCAGGTTGGTTCAGAAACATTGCCACCTGTCTCCTGAACGACATTACATGTTTTAAAGCCGTATTTTGCATCCTAATGGAATCGTTTTTAACGGACTGGCAAACTTTCCAAAACATGAAAGTGCACGTTTGATTTCATCATCAGGGATGAACGGCGGCACGTTTGAGATGATCACCTTTCGTGTCGGATTAACTAACGGCGAAACCGCAACAAAAAGTCCACTTACCGAAATTCCGCTGCTTACTAGACGGTTAGCCAGATTCTCCTCCTTTAAGAAAACCACCACAGCTTTATTCATTCTTGAGGCCGAAGAGATGTTCTCATTTCCAACTTGTTCTCCAATTGATAACAAAACTTCCTCCACCGCTACACTTGATTCAACCTCACACCTGATACCATGACGGAGTGATAATGGCTCTTCTCCACCCTCAGGCCGAGACGCCATCTCAACTCGGCCACCGCTCCAAACACACTTTACTTTCCTAAATTCTTTCCTTTAAATGACCCAAAGTTAGAAAAAAGAATGATAGTAAAATAAAGCCACTCTCCTCGTGAACTCTCACACGCACCCCAACAACACTCCCAGCATGCACTCCGAAGAGAGAGAGAGAGAGAGAGAGAGAGAGAGAGACAGAGACAGAGACAGAGAGAGAGAGAGAGAGAGAGAGAGAGAGAGAGAGAGGGACAGAGAGAGAGAGAGAGAGAGAGGGACAGACAGAGAGAGAGAGAGACAGAGAGACAGAGACAGAGAGACAGAGAGAGAGAGAGA
>CM049831.1:28554529-28564529 GCA_027422435.1 Schizopygopsis pylzovi
TGTTAATTATTTTAATAACAAGTTTACTAAAATCAGATAAAATTTTGTACATGCATTTATTAAAGTGTTTTCTGCTAATAAGGTATGTTATAACAACAGGACTCTTTGTACTTCAACAATAAGCTGTAGATTTCATTTGTAGCTGACGAATGTGGGAAAAATTATATCAAAGACACACAATGCAAAAAATGCTGGGATAATTCTCCCAAAAATGAATTATGTCATCATTTCTGTCATAACGAGATCCTTTGGAGCACAAAAAAATATATTTGGAAGAATGTTGGTAACCAAACAGTTGACGGTAGCCATTGACTTCCACAGTATGAAAAAAAAACAATATAAATCAATGGCTACCGCCTTCTTTTGTGCTCAACAGATAAAAATAAACTCTTACAGGTTTGAAACAACTTGACGGTGAGTAAATGATGACAGAATTTCTATTTTTGAGTGAACTGTCCCTTTAAAGCAGTGTCACTGCTCCTGCTTTACATAATCTGGTAGCCGCTTCAAATATCAATGGGAGACAAATAAAGCTACTAATGCATGTTGCCAATGCAGATCGGACATTGTGAGATCATCTCCAATGACCTCCACTGTGTGTGTGCGTATCTCATTACATCCACAGGAAATGGCTCACATTCACGTGGCTTTGCTTATTGGTTCCCTAATGGCACACCCACCTCCTCTAAATATCTCTCACAGGTCTTAATGTGCTTCAGGGAATCAACCGGGCCCGTCTGAGACGCAGGGAAGCTACAGCACGAGATCGATACCGACCTCAGCATCCTTTAATTCTCACGCTGGATATCGACCGCGTGGCAGATGGGAAGCAGGGATTGTCCCACCTTGCATGCCATAGGTGTCCGAAGAGAGAGAGACAGAGGAGAACTAAGGCATGTGACAGATAATAACCATTTATGTGTACAAAGTGAAATGTCAATAAAACATATTTGTGAGATACGCGGTGACTCTTTTAGACAGTGTGTGTGTTTTTAGCCTGTATATCTAAGAATGGATTACACTTAAAAAGTAATATTCCTTTGACATACATTTGACACTATCTTTGTTCATGACAGATTCGCAATAATGGTTACTGTCTGGTTTGAGGAGATAAAAACTGCGATGATGCAAGAATATGCCATTTTAAAGAAATAAAGTCATTAATCCCTTGTCAAGCAACATACTGATCGAAATACACACACAGAGAGAGCCACAGTATAGATGTGACACCAAAAATGAGAGATACATCTCTGAAGAAATGTGTCATCCTGCTCTTATCTTTAAGATTAAACAGATTAAGGTGAAATCCTGGCTTGTGCGTCAGTCTCCTTTCCCTGGAACTCAATGTTAGCACATATAGGCAACTTATATGACAATGAAGAGAAAAATGTATTTTCCAAAGCGATTTCTCCTAATGCATAAGCCACACTCCAGAACAGCACACAGACTTAAACTGGCAGGTGGCATCAGTGCCTGAGGGAGATGTGACATCTCCTCAATCTGACAAAGCCCACATGGGCTCAGATCTGACTCTGGCAGAGGAACAAACGTGTAAACATGTATGTTCCCGTTGCTCGCTGACGCTGCTTGCAAGCCGCCCTGGGATCTGGAACTTTTTGCTGTGACATTTTTATATAGGTGAAACAATACACCCACAGAGATCTTTACTTATTTATTTATTTATTTTTGTGTGTGATGGACACAACCGGAGGAGGGGTCCTGACCTGAGAGGATATAATGATAGATTGGGTCCCACAACATGCTCAGGGAATAGAAGTCAAATGACCTTCAGCTAGCTTTATTTTTGTGGTGGGCCACAAAGACAGCAAGATTAACTCTTTCCCTGCCACTGACGGATTTTCCAGCCTTTATGTTTTTTACTGTTATTTGCTACTACACATCTGAACATCTGAATCAAACACAGATGAAGAAGAAGCAGTAACTACCGATTGCGTATGTAAGCAGATGCATGTGTAAAATAACGAGATCATGAAACATTAAACAACATATAAATCAAAACTGTCTAATGTTACAAAATGAAATGTCAACCCAAGAAGTGGTTTAAGACTGTGAAGCTTTGGAGGTGTTGATGGAAGTGATCTGTGTTATGATCATTGTTCTGAATCCGACCCAAATGTAGTGCATGACAAATGCAATTTTCCTGTTTATAATATATTCATTCAACAAAATATTCTGAGCGGTATGAAAGCAGAATTATTTATTGTTAAAAACTGATTTTAACTTTTGACTTGTACTTCAAATCTGATTGGTTAATAACAATGTTGTTCCAGGATCATCAAATATGTTGACCCAGGAACATGTTATTAAAATCAGTTCTGAAGCTACAAGTTCAAAATTAACTACAATCAGGATGTGCAATAGATAGCACTCTCATCAGTTTTATACAGTATTTTTAGGGAATGGTTACACTTGCACATATACAATTTAGTGTGTATACAAGATGCAGTGTGTAATACTGAAAATGATTCCTGCAGTCCAAATTCAAAAAGTATTGGAGAGAGTTGTTTCTCTTGCCCCCTCCTCCTCAGATGCAACATTCACACAGGTTGCCAGATTGAGGACACGCAAGTCGTTGAGCCTTACACTGTAAGATGATGAGTTGATCATCTGCATTTTAATATTCCTCTGGTCACTGAGCTTTTTAGATGAATGCCGAGGCCTTAAATCTGTGATCTCTGACCCATTTTGTTCGCTGGCTTCCATGGATGCAATACGCTGTGTTTTCCACCAACTGGCAACCTGGAGTGTCAAAAATCCTATTGGGTAAATCTGCAGTGGGCGGAGTCACACAGACCAAAACAAAAACAGACATTCCAACACGGAACGCACATTTCAACGTAGAATAAGCGGCGGTGGTGGTGTTGTTTTTCAGAGAAACAGGTGTGTGAACTTAACATGTCTGCAAACATAGTACAGCTTTAGTACAGTAAAATTATTTACCGCACCTTTAATAACTTTTGTTCAGCAACTGATCCGAGTCTTATTGAAGGATTTGAAGATGTTTCACTTGAAGTACACTTTCAATGAAATTCTAAATGAAGGACATGCACTATGGCAACATATGATATACAGTATTATTGTACTTGGCATAATCATGAATTCACATAATGTGATTTGCATGGAAAAGTAAGATTTTTTTAGGAAAAAAAGAGCAACTATAAAGTTCTATCCCTTAACCTTATCCTAATCCTAACCATGGGATTGTGGTTGGGATCGTATGAAGTCCCATGAATTAGCCACCAATTCGGCAAAACGTAAAACAGTTTGGCCCCAAACTTCTTAAGTGCCTTGCATTTGCACAATACAGAATATTACAACACAATTTAAAATGGCCAACACCCAATACAGCCACTGTAGGAACACTATATGATTCGTCTCTAAACGCTCCTCAGAAATCTAAAGCAATCACGAAGAGAGTGACACGAGAGCCACGAGACTTGTACAAATCAGTTTCTGGGTTATAAATGAAGAAAAGCCAATCATCTAATTGCATGTTACACAGCGCTGCACCACTAACATGTGTAGTGGAAATGCTGTAACCTGTTATTATGTACTCCCAAATAAATGTGTTGCTT
Source organism: Schizopygopsis pylzovi (assembly GCA_027422435.1). Taxonomy (NCBI): domain Eukaryota; kingdom Metazoa; phylum Chordata; class Actinopteri; order Cypriniformes; family Cyprinidae; genus Schizopygopsis; species Schizopygopsis pylzovi. The sequence goes on from CM049831.1 coordinate 28,558,126, forward strand.
ACGTGAGCTGAACGGACCACCTCTGATTGTCTCCATTACGGCTATAAGATCATCCGACTACTAATCAATCACAGAAATGAGCAGCAGCATGGCAGGTCAGTGGAGAGATGCACAGATGCACCTATAATGTGAAGCGGAAGGACAACAGGGAGCCATTGCTGTTCTTGATGAATGAACACGAGTCAGTTAACAACAAGTGAATCTGAAAGAAGCATGATCCCCTTGAACAACCTAGCAGGAGGAACGATAATCCCATTGTGACCCTCTGTTCCTGATAGATGAAATGATGCACTACATGTGAAGTAGTTGTCGATAGCGGTTAACGTGGTCAATAGAGATGTTCAGCTTGAGGAACTGCTGTATAAACCAGAAGAAAATTATATTTTTTTATCCATGGGATTCATCAAGTGGTTTTTGATTTATGAGTAAACATAAGGTCTGTAGATAACATTTCATGAAAAGACTTTAACATTTTAATTTACAACATAGAGGTGGATAAAGTGCACAGATCAAGGATTCGAGGAAAAGTACAGTTAATGAAATTTTGTATTTCAAGAATTTTGTTTGGGTCAGACAAAAGCAATTCAGGAGAATATTATCTTGAATGGAGTCAAGAACAGCTGAAATCAGATCAGGCTAATTCGCAAATAAATTGTTCAACGATCAGTGCAATAAACTGCATTGTCTACAACATTACAACATTGATTGAGTAACTTGTAGATCTGTGCTGCTCGAGTCGTGAGCTGTTTCATACACATGAGTCTGGTTTGCTGAACTGATTCAACTAGTTCATTAGAAAGAATTGGTTCAAAAGAATGATTCATTCATGAACCGAACATCACTTCAGACCGATTACCCGAGGCTCTGGATTACAGGTAATAATGTTGTAAACATTTACATTTATGCATTTAGCAGACGCTTTTATCCAAAGCGATTTACAGTGCATTCAGGTTATACATGTATGTCAGTATGTGTATTGAACCCACAACCTTTGCGCTGCTAACCCAATGCTCTACCACTGAGCCACAGGAAAATGTAATATAACAAATAATGTTCAGTTTCTTCGTAAAGACTACAAATACCACTGTAACAGGGCGAACGAGACGTGAGGCGTGCGGATCCATGTGCAAGCTTTTATTAAATGACATGGTCAAAAACACAGGCAGGGTCGAACAAATGGCAAACAGCTATATTGAGGGCAAGGCAGATGAGTACTCAAGTAAACGGGCGTGGTCTTCGATCGGAGAACAATATCCAGAGGGTTTGACAAGAGGGGTAATCCAGGTACACAAGCAATGGTCCAGGCAGGAGCAAACAGAGTCCAAATGGACGGCAAAGGGTTAATCCAATATACAAGGCAGGAGGTCAGGAACCAGACAACAAGGCAACACGAAAAGACTAGACTTAAACTAAAATAAGAAACAAAAACTAGGAATGGCTCCGTAAAGCAGCTAACACTCGGAGAGTGAAAAACGCAGAACAATACAGGAGACTGAACACAAAAACAAACCCAGAAAGGCTTGGTGAGTAGCTAACACTAGGAGAATGCTAAACGCTAAACAATAATCGGCCGAGAGGAAGAGGAAGTCCATGGTTTAAGTAAGCTGTGTGATCAGTGCAATCAGCTGTGAGTGTGTGTGTGTGTGTCATCAGTGCAGTGGATGATGGGAATTGTAGTCCGTGGGTGACGTGCAACAGTAGTGTAGTGCAAGAGTCAATTTGATGGAAGGGTGACCTCTGGTGGCTATCGGGCGGAAGGCCAAAGACCGGATTCGTGACAACCACAGAGGAGTAATCAGAGAACAGTTGTGGTCCTTATGTGGCATCTTTCTAGCAATTTAAAATTGTAAACCTTTAAAATTCAAGGTAGGTATATGAGTGTGTGTGATACAAGCGGTATAACAAAACTCTCAAAACTAAATCAGTCCATTTGAAGTTTCCTGAGGCGACCCATGTTGAATTAGCCCTCCAGCTCAGCCTACAAATCGAGGTCATGACTGAACAGCTCTGTTTTACATTTACAGTGTAGCGTTAACATGTGCAAATTACTCTTAAAGGTGAAGTGTGAAAGTGCCAACATAAGGGAATTTTAAGCACGGCTTGCTTATATTTGTCTATCTGGCGTAGCAATTACACTCTTCACCTCTGTGTAGACCCAAGACATTTACAGACCTCACCGGACCTTTGTTCATTTTTCTGGTTAAGCAGCAAATATGCAAATTCAGCTTGACATTTTTGATGATGTAGGACTCGCAGGATTCTCGAGAAGCCTCCAGATTACATAAGCAGTGAATAACAGCCAAGAAAACACTGAAAAAGTGAAAGAGGTCTAAAAAACTTACAAGAAATAATCATTTCAGAATTATTTTGACTTTGAAAAGCCATACTGATATTTGATTTAAGTTTATTATTAGCATTATTATTAATAGTAATAATGTATTATCATTATTATGGGACTAAAATTACTGAATGTATCTCCTTCTACAGCTTTCAAGTTATATCCACCAAACTCAGGTCAGACCTTCAGACTCAATGCTGTCTTAGTGTGCTATATTTAGTCTAACATGCATGCTACATGTTAAATCATGCCAGAAACGTACTTGCAATGATAAATCATGCTAGCAACATGCTAAAATATGCTAGCAATGTGTTAAAACATGCTAGGAACAAGATGCATATATTAGAAATATGTTAATAACAAGTTAAAACATGTTAGCAATGTGTTTGAGTATGCTAACAACATAAATAATGAGCATGCTAGTAATATGCTAAACCATGGTAGAAAAATGGTAACAACATGTTAAATTGTGCCATAAGTATACTTACAACGATTAAATCATTTAAGCAAATATGCTAGAAATGTGTTAAAACATGATATGATAACAATATGCTAGTAGCATGTTTTGTTAGCAATGTGTTAAAGCATGCTAGCAACATGATAAAACATGATCATAATATGTAAAAAAAAATGCTAAATGCTAGCAACGTGCTAAAACATGCTACCAACATGTTAAAATGTCCTAGAAATGTGCTAAAATGATAGAAACACGCAAGCAATGCATTAAAACATAGTATAAACATGCTATAATAGGCTATACATGCTGGCAAAATGTTAAACATGCTAACAATGTGTTTAAACATACTAGAAACATGCGTTACACACGTGAAACAACTACTTTATAACGTTTTTAAAAACATTTAAAACTGAAACCCTTCAAACTTTCAAGTTTGGCTTCCTCAAGTTTGTCTATAAACTTGACTGTCAAGTATGTAAATGTAATTGCTTATGATGTCAGCCTCTATTTGGATTATTTATATCATTTTGTGCCCAGTCTTTGTGCTATTATAGTCATAAATAAGCTAGTAAAACTAGAGTTCTGCACTTACATCTCAGCTACAGGACGTCTTCCTCTATGTGCTTCTCATGCAGTAGGATGACTTGTCATTCATGAGCTGCAGGATCTAAATATAGAAGAGACACGGTTGGTATTTCACAGGTGTAGCTCACCTTGCTCCATCCAGATCAGCGTGATGGACATGGCCTCTGGAAATTCAAAGTTGTCAAACAGGAGGACAGACCAGAGGGATGTAAAATATTGAAGAGGAGTCCAGCTGGATAGACTCTTGTTACTAAGGGGAATATTTTCAATCAACTAAGGAACACCTAAGTCCATCAACCTGTCAGTATAGTTAAAGGCTGAGCACAACAGCTCTCCAAAAAACTCAACGAATTTCCACACAAGTTTTGCAATTTCATAAGTTGCTGTGAAGCTCAGTGCAGACCAGTTAAATAATTTCTAATGTATTCATCAGTGTGCCCTTAAAAGCTCACAGATCTGAAAAGATTCAGTTGAAGGAAAAATAAAAAACCCTCAAACATCACTAAAATCCTCGCTGGAACACGGGTAAAAAGAGGCTGAGTGTTGAAGATCTTTGACAGCGCAGATCTATAGAAACTCTAACATCTGGAAGGAAATCCAAGTTCTGTCTGTGATGTCAGGCCCAGAGGGAACATGTTTTGACACATGCTTCTTTAAATGAATCGGCTGGTATTTTCTACAGAGATACAGTAGTGTTGCATCAAAGAACAGATCTGATTTGATATGACAGAATCATACAGATGCTCCCACATCAACATCATTCATTGTCACAGCTGTGCATTACATGCATCTGAGTGAAGACATATTGGCTTTGATTTATTTTAAAGAATATTCTAGAATTGTGAATCTGACTTTTTCCTCAGCTCATAACAAAAATAGTACTGTACTTTTAATACACAATATACTTACACATTTTAATCTGCTACATATTGTAGATTAAATGATGAAAACTGTAGTAAGTAACAATCTAGGTTACTCATTTTAGGTAATGTAATCTGACTACTTTTTTGTTTTAAATGTAAAACGTACCATATTGATATTAAAAAAGCAAAGAGAAAGAAAATATTTTTCTTTTTATATCAACATCATAAAATGTATTAAACATTACATAATATGAACAAACATGACAACAACAACATTACACACCCAAAGTCTTCTAGGTTTAAAATAGTTTTGTCTGGACTTCCAGAATGAACAGTTACTGAAATGTCCAAGATATGTCTAACTAAATGGTATGACACACAGGATTTTTAGAAAGGAAAATGTAAAAGAAAAAGAATGAGTGAGAACCAATAAATTATGAATAACTTACTGCCCTTGTGTAAATAGATAAGTTTTATTTGTCCTCAAAGAGGAAATTCATTTTCACAGAAGGTGCATATGTAACACAAGGACAACTACACACACTTAACACAATACAACCACAACCAGTTATGCACCCCCCCCCCCCTCAAAAAAAATAAAAATAAAAAGTGAGTGTAAAATAATGGCTGATTTCCTATGTGTTTAAAGCTCGTATCGCTGTAGGAACAAAACTCTTACTAAAGTTAGTCCTCTTACACATACGGTAATCTATACCTGCGGCCAGATGAGAGAAGGATGAAATAACCATGGAGTGGATGATCTGGGTCATTTAGGATTATGTGTGCTTTCCGGATCGTAGCTGAAGTAACGCAGTCAGATAACTTAGGAGTTGAAATACCAACAATCCTACTAGCCAAATTAGGTATCTTTAAAAGTTTGTTCCAATTAACCACTGTAAGCATATGAAAAATGGCACCATACATAAGAACTGGCTCAATAATACTCTGAGATGAGGCTGAACAGACAGCTGCTTAAGTTTACGAAGAACTGTACGTCTCTGTTGACAAGCTTTATACATAACTAAGATATGCTGATTAAAACTGAGATGATCATCCAATGTAATACCAAGGGATATAAAATGCTGCACTCTCTCAACCATCTCTCCATTAATATCAATACTTGGATGAATCTGTGTTTTAGAAGAGCCAAAAAACTGTTCTATAGTCATGTCACACCATGTACCAAAGTATGTTATGGAACATTGATAGTCCAAAAAATCTTTTTTATCACTGTTTTTGAGTAATGCAAGAATAACTGTGTCATCTGCATATTTAAAATAATGAATATTAGTAAATATGTAATCTTAAAATCCATAAAAAAGTAACTGTAATGTCATTATAAGCATTTTTAAATGTAATATACTCTAATTACAAGCTGGATTCTGAGTTTGTAATCAAGATTACATGTACCCAGTCACTACCGATACTAAAGTCAGTCCTGTGTCGTGTGTGTCATGTGTTCCCGCCTCTTGTGTCCGCATTTGGTTTGTTTCGTGTCCTGGTTGAGTGTCATTATTAGTTGATTCTTGTCCAGCTGTGTTTGTCTCATCATCTATGATTATCCTTTAAAGTACTGTCTGTGCCAGCCTTGCCTTGTCTTGCCCTGGCTTGTTTGGATTCATTAAAGACTGTGATTTGAGTTTACACCTCGTCTCCGTGTTCCTCGACCCTCCCTCCTGTGTGCACCGTGACAACTACCACAAATATATGAAGAGCTCTTTTCCAAAACGCGATAAACGCCAAATTTAAAAAAAATGAGTTCGTCATGCCATTTTGCTGTGTACTGAACCTATTCACTGCTCCATCAATGTTTCATGCCAAATCACTATATTTCCTTGTTTAAAATGTACCTCACTCTCCTGACCTCACAAAGAGGCGCTCTAGCGACTGACGCTAAAAGTTGTAGCCTTTGGCGTTCCTTGTTAGAGCGCCCGCCTCCCGCGCCGGAAACCCGGGTTCGAGACCCGCTCGGTGTGATGGAGCGGACCCGGGGGGGTTTAACAATCATTGTTTAATATGTTCAGACTGAGCCAACAGACCATTTTAACAGGATAAATTGAATATTAACAAAATGTATGGATCTAGGTAAAAAAAATGTCATTTTCATGAAAACTATTCAAATGGATTTATAGCGTTTTGGAAAAGAGCTCTTCATATATAT
>CM049831.1:28569529-28572029 GCA_027422435.1 Schizopygopsis pylzovi
GCAATCGCAGTTCATTTCGTCCATGAGTGAAGTGCAGGGCGGCGGTCTGATCCGTGATCAGTCCCCGCCGAACACGACTCCAGCTCGGCGTGAGAGCCAGCGCTGTTACGGTGGAAACACAGTTACAGAGCGGTCGATTTACTCGTGAATTACATCGGTTTATTGTTTAATTTTTACTTCTAATGTTTTTTAAACGAGATTAAATAGGGCAATGTGTAAAGGATAAAAGCAAGCAAATTAGAAATAAAGGAAGTTATCACGTAAACCAGTGGTTCTGGAGTATTTTACAAAAGTTTAGAGGATTTAAATTAATCTGTAAATATTATTTCATGCATAAAGTAAAAAAAAGCTAATATTATAATAGAAACGAATAAACCCATTAGCTGGGTTAAATCAACCATTTATGATGGGTTAAATAAACAACCCGATTTACTGGGTAAAATTAACCCCAAATGTGTTCTGTCCTATATTTATCCAGCCCAAATTGGGTTGTTTTTAACCCAGTGTTTTTTAGAGTATGCAGAGTTTATTTCATTATTGTGCTGCGCGAAATTAAAGCAGACGGCAGAAAGCTGCATTCTATTTTTTGTCTTATTTTACCAAAAAAAAAATCAGAATTCAATAATAAAATGCGACTTATAGGCGACTTGTTTTTTCTCTCTCTCGCTCTCTCTAAAAAACTTGTTTTTTTATACGCGTATAGCTTATTTGAACCATGCAGCAAACCTTTTAACATATTTTAATAAATTACTAAAAATAAATAAGTGACTTTAAACCGTTTAACTGATTGTAATCGGTCAAAATTCTTATCAGTTGGTTAACGGTTAATGAACATCCCTATTAAAACAAGTTCACCGTGAAACATAACTGTTTAATTGAGACATTTATTCAATAATTTCACTATAAACAGGAAAAAATAAATAGGCCTAACGCTGATCTGAGCGGGATTTGGTTCACCTGAGCGTGAGCGGAACATTAGCGGAGTGTTTGTTTTGGCCGTGAACGACTGAGCGGAGCGCACACACACACAGCGGAATATTGAACCGCTCCGCTTCTCTCACATGCTCTGGTACAAAACGTTAATTGGGTAAAGCGATACACGAATTTAAATGGGAAAGTAATAAAATATAATATTATATGCAATAGAAATAGGCCTATAGCCCTAACAAGTTAACATAACCTAATAATACTAATAATATACAAATATTAAATTAAATGTTTAATGTTAATAAAAACTGTTTTATCCATCTCTGATAGTCCCGGGTTGCTGTGAACCGAGGACGGCCCCTAAAACAATCAATGTTTTAACTCAGCTTGTCTTTACTGTCTATCCCATCACGCAGAATAAGAGTTCATCTGTACCGCTCTGCAAATTAGTCACAATAACGTTTCATACAGTCTGGATGTTGCTTTATCTCATTTAAAGCACACCACTGTTCTTCTCAATTCGGCGACACTGACGCGATCCCTTAAATTGTGATAACCGAGGAAAGCAATTTTATATACTTCCACAATAAGAACAAAATGTTACGAATTGCTTTTGTAAAATAACAGCGTGCGCTTTCTGGCGCGCCTATGTCTAAAGGTCTACTTAAATAAAACAATCGAAAACAAGTTTGTGTTTATTTAATTCGTATAGCCTAAATCCAGCAAGAGATACTGTACAGTCTTTTCATCTGTACTATTGTGCTCAGTGCTCACACCCAGCGCAGCGAAGACTGTTCCTTCAGTAAAGCAAAGCCTGCAATTTAACCCATAAGAAGAACGTGATGCGATGATTCAGCTAAAGATCATTTAATAATATTAAATCATTAATACATCATTCATATATAATCAGACTAAAGTATATCAAGGCCGCCCACACATGTGAAACAAATATTAAAACAGCTCATTTGTTTACCCACGAACAAAAATAGGCCTACGAAAAATCTAGCTTAATTTGTTTGCCCGTTTTCAAACAGAACGAAATAATAATAATTATTATTATTATTATTATTATTATTAACCTATGAGAAAATCTCTTTATTTATCTTTGTTCATATTTCGATTTGTTGTTCAATCAAACTTCAGTCATTCAAATAAATAAATATTCCAAGCCCAGAGTCAATTATTCAAAAATAACTGTTTTGATCTGATCATATATAGCCTAAACAAGTCATGGGTCTGAGTGCAGTTATTGGATAATGTTGTATTGGAGATTAATCCTAATAAACATGCTGCTATAATTAAAACCATTACATTAAATACATTTAAAACAGTGTATTTCAATTCAGCAGCGTGCAGATCCTCGTTTATGTCAGACTGAGCAGCGCGGACACTCGCTCACCTCAGCTCTACCATATGTCGTTATTACGAGAAAAATATGTCGTTATAACGAGAAAAGATGTCGTTTTAAGGAGAAACATATGTCGTTTTAACGAGAAAAGATGTCGTTATTACGAGAAAAGATGTCGTTATTACGAGAAAATATGTCGTTTTAACGAGAAAAGATGTCATTACG